>LPNX010351106.1:420069-471335 GCA_001517045.1 Pseudotsuga menziesii
GTTACTTGACTATAACATAAGAACTACAAAAACTAACAATCCATTCTCATTTGGATGAGAGAATAATACTTTTCATTATTACTTTTGAAATGCCGATAATGTAATGGCCAATTATGTGAAGAATATAATGTCTTGTTGTAAATGTCCACATCTCCTTGCTTAGCTTGCAACACGGCGTTCTTTTATTGCACCCCTAGGTACAATTGCTAGTTATTTATTGCTTCTGTCACATATGTGTGAATCCAAGCTACCAATAAAGGGTTCAATTAATATGGACAAGGTGTATATGGAATGAGAGTTCGACGATGTTGGTTTCGTCAATGGGTTATTAGTGGTAAAAATAATGTAAGTAGGTTGTGAAGAGTTATTATATGTAATGTCCATGCCAATGTGGATATGTAGCATATAGTAGTTCAATCTAGTCTGTCAACTACTAGTGGTGGAAACATCTTTTTATGATTGTGAACTAGTGAGTTTCGAGGGGTCGGGAGTATCACAATTGTATTATCCTTGGTTGAGGTGAATTAACAACTATTGACATGTGTGTAGAATGAAGAACCCAATACTAAATTATTATTTGGAAAGCATATGTGCAATAACTGAAATACCCCCACACTGAACCAGGGTAGGTATAGCATGCCGTTATAGTTGAGACATAACATATGGAAAATATGTATTTGGTATCTATGATAAGGGTATATGTGGTCTCTCTTTGAGATTCAACTTGTGTGGTAACTAGGGCAACTAACTACTGGTGAAAAATATATAAGGAAATCTAAAACTTTTGGAGAGACGAACAACATTGTGTCTAAATTTTGTGGCATATTAGGGCACACAAGTGGTTTGTTTGCAATGCTTTGCTTTGTGTTTTAGCAACATCTTATTGAAAAATGGGAAGGCACCCACAACCAAAGGGTGGAGAAGGTTTCATAATTATGAGAGGGCGGGGCAATGATTAGTAGCATGGATATGGGTGTTTCATAATGCACACGTAGGGGGTACTAGTGTCCATGGTTGCACTAGCATTAGTGCCTCTTATTTTTTTTAGTTTGTCTCCTAGTGGCTCTAACATTTATTGGAATTGATGGGTTGATGGCATACAAGGATATATCGTAAACTATCTGTATAATGAGCATGTATGTGTTTCATTGGTTTTACGACTAAATGAGAATATGACGTTAATGTCAAACTTGATTAAAAAGGTGATAGGTACCATACTAGGATTCCCAAGATGAGCATTGGGAGGGTGTAATACCCCCATTTTGAACCTTAGAATGTATTGGATTTATATGTAAATGTTATGTATATGCGATGTATGATTTCTATAATGGAGCTCAAGGCCAAGGCCCCGCTAGTGAATTCTTGGCTTTAAAAGCCATGGAAAATTGATGAAAAAAAGTAAATATTTTTAATGCAAATAAAATTCCAAAATTGGCTATCGAAGCAACAAAAATGAGGGGGGTTGTGTGCATGGATAATTTTAAGGACTATATATAGCCCATGGGCTATATTAAGGGGGTTACAAAAATTTAGTGGGCTATTTTCTTTTATGGAAATGGTATTTTCAGCTAAAATATATTCTCTCAATATTTATTAGAAAATAAATAAATCCCAAATAAATATCCTCTAGTATATTAGTGAGGAAAATGAAAAACAAAAACTAGTTTTTCCCTAGAAAAATCTCCCTCCAATCTATCTTTCGCCCCCAATTTCTAAAGAAAATCTAGTGAAATCACTCTTTCACCCCCAATTTTCAGTAATGGAGGCCCGCAAGGGTTATTTTTCCATCCATTTTCCTTGTAATTTAGGCATATGGTTGCATATTCCTGTATTTTTAATCAATTTCATCTAATACCTTCTTTCAGCCCTTGATTTCCTATATTGGAGGGAAAATAAGGGGCAATATTTTTCTATATAAAGGCTACAATGATTCATGGTTCCCATATCAGATTGCGCTTGAAGGGTGAAGGTTTCGGTTGATGTGATTCCACTTTTCATTCGTAGTTTTCTTGACATTTTAATCTTTGCATAGCATCTCATTGTCGAAAGCTCAAGTCTTGAAGGGGCATGTTGCACATGCAATTTATCTGAGAATACAAACTCACATCACGCTTTTCATCCAATAATTAACATGGTATTTTTTTATCAAACCTTTTATGTTTTTTATCCACAATTACAATAGATTATTATATTGTAAATTTACCTTTTATCATGGATTCTTTTTTAGGCCTATTGAATTCTAGGGCACTCTTGATTCTTAGGGATCATTCTGTCTTATGAGCATTTTATTCTATCCTAGGAGTATTGTTTCTGTGAAAGTGTTATAGAGCTCAAAAGATATGATTTATTTTATGTCTTGTCATGTTTAAACTATAGAGTGACATTTATATGTTGTTAGTGGATGTTACTCTTGATGGAGAGATGCCACATGTTTTTTATATATTGAAACTGAATTTGACCCAGATGTTTAAAATGTTCTTTTATTAGGATCTTGCTCTACAATTATTATTAGATCTAAGGTGTTAATGAGAGTTTATATGTTCATATTTTATGTATGTATTGTTGATGTTTGGGATGTTTGTAATATAAATGAATGCACATTTTATTTGTGACCTAAATTTGTTGGGTTCGGTACTTGTTTTACGATATTTTGTTTTTTGTAAGGGTCATGATCCAGATTTGGGGGTTGAAACCCGGAAGGCTTGGAGGGGTGAGGCTCAAAGATGGTTCTTTGAGCCTCACCTCTCAAACCATATCAAGAAAAGAACTCAAAACCAATAACCCAATAACTCAATAGAGTAAGATAAATGTAGGATGCCAAAAATCTTTCAATGCTTTATTGAGAAGGCATAGAGCCTTTTTATAACATTATTGCAATGTGCCTTGGGGCAATACCATGGGTCAAAATGATGGGTTGTGAAATACCATGGATGAGAGAGGTACAATGTGCTTTGAAGCCATACCATGGAACAAAACCAGGAGTTGTCAATTACCATGGATGAGAGAGGATGGGCTTTCCGTTTAATGCTTTTATGATGACTGAGAGCATGTGGCCTCTCATTAAATGCTTTTATGACTCATATATTTGAATTTAGACCATATTCCCTCTGAAATTCGGATCATTCTTTCCCCCTTAGAAAATGATGGTCCCCATCATTTCATACTAAAAAGAGACCCATGATTACAATGTGTCTATTGCCAATGAAGAGAAGGGTTTTCTGTGGTTAACCCATAACCATGATTACAATAGGATTTCATAAAAGTAAAAAAATGGTCTTTGGTGAAGTTGATGTCTTGTTGCAAATCCATTCATATATTTTGATGCAGGTGATGAAATTGAATTCCGTTGAAGACCCATTTGAGATATTGAAGAGACCTTTCCATCCATATAACATACTCTCTCTATGGCAGCCCAAGGAGTGAGAAAATGGTTTCTGAATCTCAAGGGACACGTGCGCATTGACTTTCTAGACACATGTTGCTTCAATCGATGATATCTCTCAAACCAGAGATCAAAATGAAAAACCGCAAAATACCTATTTTAGCTAACGAAAATATCTTTCCAATGAGCTATGGTAGAGCCTATGATATGTTCTGTGGAGTTTGTGGTACTTGTTTGAAGTTGCGGTACGTGAGGTCGCACTGTGTACAAACATAGGTTTCTTAAAACAAGCATATCTCACAAACCAGGAAGGTAAATGAGAAACCGAAAAATACCCATTTTAGATGACAGAAATATCTACCGAATGAGATATGGAAGAGCCTCTGAAACTCTTTGTGCAAGTTGCAGTATCAGTTCAAATTTGTAAAGACGTGTTGATCTTCAGTTAGTATATTGCCAAGGGTTTGTAGAGCAAAATCGGATGTTGTAGAGATCATGGGACTTCCTCTTGAAACTTAGATATCTTGTATTGCTTGAGGACCAACTGTGATGCTTACAGTGTATGGCTCAGCAATGGACTTCGAGTGTGCCAAAAGGAGGCTGAAAATCTCTGTAGATCTTTGAACCCGAACTATGCTCAAACCCTCATTTCCATGGAGAGCGTACCTGCACTGATACCACTGATTCAGATCTTGGGGGCTGAAACCCGGAAGGCTTGGATGCCAAGAGAGGAGGAGATTAAAGCTGCAAAATTGTTAACATTTGATGAATAGAGTAACATACATAGAGTAAATAGCCCACATGGAGGGGTGAGGCTCAAAGATGGTTCTTTGAGCCTCACCTCTCAAACCATATCAAGAAAAGAACTCAGAATCAATAACCTAATAACTCAATAGAGTAAGATAAATGTAGGATGCCAAAAATCCTTCAATGCTTTATTGAGAAGGCATAGAGCCCTTTTATAACATTATTACAATGTGCCTTGGGGCAACACCATGGGTCAAAACCATGGGTTGTGAAATACCATGGATGAGAGAGGTACAATGTGCCTTGAAGCCATACCATGGAACAAAACCATGAGTTGTCAATTACCATGGATGAGAGAGGGTGGTCTCTTCGTTTAATGCTTTTATGATGACTGAGAGCATGTGGCCTTTCAGTAAATGCTTTTATGACTCATACATCCGAATTTAGACCATAATCCCCCCGAAATTCGGATCAGGTCATTTAGAAGTAAAATGTTTTTTGGTGATTTGTTTTGGTGTGCAATTGTTATCATCATCTAGAAATAGATCTAGTAATGTATGATAAATATATGATTTGGTTGGAACGTGATACTTCATTTCCATCATGAATATAATATGTACAGGGCATGTTTGACCTAAGATGTAGACGTTATGCTATTTGATATCTAGTCTTTTGCATTCAATGAGGGTGATAAAACAATTTTACCACATTTTGCATGCTTTCAAAAACTTCAAGGACATGGATACAAAAACCTCCTTAGTTTATCTGAGAAAAAGTAGTATTTAACATAGTAGTTCTAATGATATGTGTGATGATGCATTGATGTTATTTCTATTCTTTCCAGTGTATGTTCTTATTTCTAACAACCATTGCAATTTTCTAACTAACTCTAAAAATTCTAAATTAAATGACATAATTCATATTTTGATTGTCAACAAAAGAAAAGAAAAAGTGGGATTCGTATCTATAAACAAATATGCAGGTTATTTTTTTCTTAAAGGGTAGATTAAAAATGAGATATTTGGAAAATAAGCTAATTGAGAATTCATACACTATATTAAGGTCGTGGGTCTCAATAATACTCCACGTTGTAATAATGGTTTGAGGGTGCCATAATGAATCCACAGTGTAATGTGTTCAATTCTATCAGTATGTTGGTATGTCAAGATTTGGGTCTCCACATGTTCCTTGGACCATTAAGGGATGAGATAAAAAGTGGATTCCCCACTTTCCCTGAATCTAGTTAGTACAGCTGTGTTTCACCAACACCTCTAGTTGTGAGTGACCTAATATTGCTCGTGAAATGTATAAATAAATCCCCCCTCTCATCATTCATGCATTTGTTCATTTGGGGGTCTAGGAGTTGAGAGATTCAAGCTCTGATATATGCTCTTCTATTACACTACCTTAGTAATTTGCAAAATCAAAAGCAGAGTCTTCCTAGCAAAAGATTCACCAACACATTACAAGATTTTATAATGTGATTAAAGATTTGCCAATTTTTTACAATATTTTATAATCCAGTGATATATTCGTCAAAATATTACAAGATTCTATAATAGAATGAAAGATTAGCAAAAAAAAATTATATGTATATATATAGCCTTCAATTTTTCCTATATATTAGGGACAGGAAGATTCACCCATTTATTATGCATATAAATTTAAAGGATATATATATATATATATATATATATATAGCCTTCAATTTTTCCTATATATTAGGGACAGGGAGATTCACCCATTTATTATGCATATAAATCTAAAGGGTGTTCTTAAAAATCCCTCGTTGTGTGTACCCAATTGGGAGAGGTGAGGGGTTATGGGGTTAACCCATTATTTCCAAGTTTCATCTTAAGAACCCATCTTGACTAGATATGTTGGCATTTAATTATGTTGCAAGGAGGCAGCTGAGAAATAAGCTCATGAAATTAATGGAGCATGGGAACAACTCATAAATTTGTATGGTTGAGCATGGGTTCAGTTTAGTTTACCCATGATCCAGGATGACCTTCCCAACTGATCAAAATTAAAGTCTTCAAAATGCGAACAGAAACTTGCAACCACATATAGCTCAACGAGAGATTTACGACAACGTTCATTTTGTGTAAAACGGACTCCGGATGTGAACGTTATTCAATTATAAAGTTAAAGTAGAACATGTAAAATGACAAAAAAAGGGCCACGTGGCACTCCCATTGGGTGCCACGTGGCATGCATGGATAGAATGTACAGTGATCAAGAAGGTGATGTGACACCACCAAAGTGCGCCACATGGCAGGTCACTATAGTTGGCGAGAACAGTTAACAGGAATGGTCACATGTGGAGATGAGTTGTCAATCTATTTGGCATCCAAGTGGACTAACCGGAGGTTGCCATGTGGCAGTCCGGTTGGGCACCATATATTTTTATTTACCAAAATTTACCATGCCACCATGTATTTCTATTTACGGAGATGAGTTGTCAATCTATTTGACAGCCAAGTGAACTAACCGAAGGTTGCCATATGGTAGTCTGGTTAACCACCATAGATTTGGGGAGAATCGAACCTCTAACCTCCAATAAACCAACGTTGCCACTCCAATTGCTCTACCATATCCCCTACTCATCGATACTTAACCTTATGGGTTAGCACTCTAATTTATGTTTGAATTATAAAATGGTCGACCCCCAAATCTATGTAATGTTTTTTTCAGAGAAAAAATACCAGTCTTTGTTATTCATTATGAATCAAAAGACATCTTTTACATATCAGCATGATAACTGTCAGATCACAGTTCCAGCAACAACAAATCTAATGACAAAACATAGCAGCATATACAAAAAGTAAAGTCTGATCATCGCAGACTTTTCTCATCATCCATGTAATAACAGGTCAGAAAGAACTAAGAAATCATCGGAGATGAACTTTAACCATACATATCAGAGCAATGAACGCTGGCAAGAAGGACTCTACATAGTACTAAATGAGATAAACAATCAACAGCTATAAACATGCTGAAACAAGAGAGATAATCAACTACTCTAAAAGAGATACATATTAATCAACTATTGTATAGTTTGAATACATTGTAATATAGTTACAACATTACATAGATTCGTGAAATCTATGTAATGTTGTAACTATATTACACTGTATCCAAACTATACAATAAATGAACCATCTAACATATGCCATGTATTTCCGCCACACAACAAATGCCAAAAAAATCCATATGGCGAGGAGAGCTCCACGGGTCTGAACCCGAGCTCCACGGGTCTGAACCCGCGACCTCCTCCCCCATTGCCAAAATATTTTACCAATGCACTACAAGCGAAGCACCATCTGGTTGGGTATATAATATATATTAGTTTAAAATTCGGTTTTGGTGGATATAATCCCCACATGGGTGTGCGCTCCTCTTAGGCCTACTTTTAAACTCGTATCCATATTTTTATATGGTTTGCAAACCATATATTATCATATTTTGTATTTTGGTTTGTTTTTAACTAAGATATATTATTTTATAGGATTTTTATCATATTTTCATTCATTTTTAAATGGATTTTATCACTTTTACTTTGGGATTAGAAATTTTGTAATTCTCACTTAATTTGGGATACGATATGGGTTTTGGGATATTTAAGCCATGCAATTTGCCATGAGATATTGGAGAATCATGTGAGGAATTAGTGAAGGTTTTTTTATATGGCATAGTGCTAAAGTTCTTTTGAAGGATTGTGTAAGTTGTTCTGTTCATTTGTTGAAGACTAATAAGATCGACCCTCATTGAAGCTGGACCCGAAGACGTAGTTTAGGAGGGACAAACTCCATTATCAAATGGTGCTTTCAATCCTCTCATTTGCATACTTATTTTTTTATTTCTTATGTGTGTGTTTTAAGCATTTAAAATTTCAGTTTAAAACCTGTTTATGAGTTTTTAACATACAAATTTCACATGCAATTTTTAATGGTTAAAAAGATCCTCAAGATTTTCATATCAACCCCAAAGTCAATTTCCCTCATGGGATTTAATTTTCCATCATCCCCATTCCATTGTGGAAGAAACGAACATCAATTCTCAACATGATTTGCATTCCCAACAGTGGCAAATTGCATAAATCACAACCAGGAAATAAACAACGTTTTAGAGCGTCAAAAGCGCCAAAAACTTGATGTGTGCAGTGAAATCCAGTGGGGAATCCATATACATAAACCTTGGGTTAATTTGAGAGTGTCTAAGTCCCGAAAATCCATAGGAAGACTTATATTTGGAAGCCAAGAAGTTGAATTTCGTGATTGAGAGTCACGTGGCTAGAATTCGGAAAAATCCAAGAATGGATTGAATTGTGATAGAGATCATAGGTTGGAATTGCTTGATAAACACAATGAAGGAAATAATCTTTAAATATTTAGCACCTTGGAACTTTCTATTTACACTCTAAAGAGCACTTGAGGGAAGGGGCGCCTAAGGGACTGTGTAGTAGAGAAGGGGACTTTCCTTGTGTTGGGTGTGGTAGGTATTGTGGGTGTCAAGTCTAGTTGAGATCAATTGAGATTCATGTAGCTATGTGATTGAGATCATTGGATTAGCATTCTCCTTCCTTGTCTCCATTCATGTTTGACAAACACAACTATGTGTTATCTTAGAATGAGCGTTTATGCTTATGGTTGTGAGTGAGCCTCAGTATTTCCTCCATAATGGATACATAGCCCTTGCTCGAGGGTGGTCTCTCAGCTGAAAGAGACCTATGGTTGGGTGGAATGTTTCTCTTCCATAGAAAGTTTCTTAAACAATTTCAACTAAAACACAAGTGTTCAATGTTGTCTCTAATTATGTCAAATTTATGTATTATGAGTGACTGTTTGTTTATGTCAGACTGAATGAGATGATCCAGTTTAAATGGTTAAGTTTGAATGCCTATAAATAGCATAAAAAAGAATGAGTTTATTTATGTGCGTGATTTTATTATTATGCATGTGATGAGCATGTTGGTATATGCATTATGTGTGTGCATTGATAGAATTTATTTCCATTGTATTTATTTTATGCTTCTCTGTGCACATGCTTATTTTATTTATGTTGTGTTTATTTTAAGTTTATGAAATTTGTAATTTGATCTTGAGGTGTACACATTAGCATCCTGTATATCATTCATGTTCCCTCCATTGTTCAAATTGACGGGAGGGGACATGCCAAAGTGGTATGAGAGCTAATGGGTACACAACTAAGGACTGTTTGGGCTGAAATCCACACTTACAAGGAGAAAATCAGAAATGCGTTGGGACTGTTGATAGATGTTTGGTAAAATTGTGGGTTAAATAATGACAAAAGATCAAAATATGTAAATGTTTCAAAGGAGCAAACCATTGCATGGATCTCTCTGATATTTTTTTGGCAGTGTTCATTTCATAAAAAATGGACTCCAAACATGAAAGGTATCAGCATAATAAGCTTGCAATAACATGGTCATCTTGTCGAATTTCGACTTCCAATATTGGGGTCAGAAGGTCAGAAGGTTCATTGATTATTATCGTTTGGATAGTGCCGAGGTGTCGACGTTGAAGTGCTGATGTCGAGATCTACAGATTGTTCATGGAAGGATCATCATGTCGTGCCAATGCAAAAGTTCCAACACTGATGTGTCAATGATGAAACTTGGGGATCAAGACTGTTTGGTAAAGTAATAATTGAGTTTTGACTTCAAAATCTCGAGTCGAGGGTGGTAGCCAAGGTACAATTGGATCGTCGAAGTCCTGATGTCGATATCAACATTGAAACAATCATGGAAGGTTAAATTTTAGTGGTTCTGAATTCTAACTCCATATGTATAGAAGGTAGTAGTCGGGATAGTCTTGTTTGGAAGTCGTTTCTCCCTTCCGACTTTCGACTCCCGACGAATGGAAGATAGCAGTCGGAGTCTAAAAGTCGGGGCTGGTTTGTTGAGATTTATTCCGTGGTTCTGAATTTTGTCTCCTATTGTATGGAAGATAGTTGGAAAGTCATGAATGGATATTGTAGATTAGTTATGCATTTTGATTTCTGATTTCTGATAAAAAAATTTGGAAAGGCTTGGAAAAAGTCAGGATTGACATGTCGAGATTTAAAAAAAAAATGAGTATGGAGCCTAAAAATTGTTTCAGCCATAACACGAGAAGTTTGTATTGGAATCAGATGATACATGTGGGGTTTGGATTCCATTAACGAATCTCACAAAAAATTAAGTCAGGTAACTGAGCCCATTTTGCTCCGATTTGGTAGAAATTTTGAATTAATGACTTTCAAAAATCAGTGTTTATAGACCCGATGGAAGCTTGATTTGGGATGAAATTGTTATGGTGTGGTCATGGACCAGTCATGCAGCTAAATTGGAAGCTTGGATCCAAATTCCAAAAGTTGTGGATATGGGGTGCGAAAGAAGGCTAAAATACACTATTCTGGAGCACTTTTTGAGGGTTTTAAGAAGCTTTCAAGAGGTAAAAGTGACCCTAGATGTCTAAACTAGGAAAAATTTTGAACACGACATTTTACCTACTTTTTAAAATAGACAATTTTTGTTAGATGAATTTTTCCAGAAGCGCTTATATTGGGAGATAACTAGTTTTGGTCCAAATTCCAAGCTTGTGAAAAAGTGAAAAAAGTCAAAAGTAGTTAAGCCCAGAATTTTATAGAGGTTGATTGGTGCATCGGATCAAACATAAGAAATTTGTTTAGTAAACATTTTTACATATAATAAATTCTCTCGATAATTTTTTTTCTAGTTCTCTCTAGACTTAATTCTACAAGTGTTGAAGTTGGTTGTCAAAATTAATTGCACATATGGAAAAACTGCAAAATAGGGAAAAATCGACATTTTTGGAAGTGTAAATTCCATATCCGAGATCATAATGGATAGTGAAGATAGGTGTTGGAAATATAATCCATAGGGAAGTATTGTTACATAGTTAGAATTTGATTGAGAAATTCCAATGTCTCAGAGATCGAAACAAAAAAGTGTATGTAACCTTGTTTTGACAAAAAAATTATCAATAAAGGAAGTTTCCATAAATGCATAAATGGAACAAGGGAAACAAGAACATAGAACCCTGTGAATAATTACATGAGACTAATTCTATTACAAATAGTGTTTTTATGTTTCATTTCATGCATTACTAAAATGTCTATTAAATATCTCTAGATGCACAGTGTTTACAATTTACAAGTCTTGAACCGTTGTAGTAGAGGGTAGCAGGAAGAGAGAAAGAGTCTCCAAAGGAAAATGGTAACCATGAATGATCCTCGGGACGCCTATCAACATGATGATTATGTCTCAGGAGAAAATATGCAAGATGGAAATGCTGAGACAAAATCAAATTGGAGGAGAGATTATATCACTCCTCAAAATTTGGTTGAAACAATGAGAAGTTTCAATGAGAGATTGATTAAGGATCAAGAAGAGAAGAACCATGTTAATGTTGCTGTCCTTCAAATCCTCACTGGTATTAAACAGAGAGATCATCTTGGATATAATCCAAGCAATGTTGCTAAAGAAAGAAGAAGACAGAGAGTTTCACTAGGAAGTGGACTCCAAGTTCAATAAATAATTTTTCAAGAAGGGAACATAAAGTATCTTTGTCAAGATCTTCTTCTAGTAGGTCATGCGATTTATGAGGTTCTCGAAGCATCCCAAAGCATAATTCCAATAATTTTGAAAGAAGAAGTAGTTTTAAAAGGATTCTTCAAGGAGAATTTAGAAAGATAAGGCCTCCCACATTTTATGGAGAAAGTAAGACAGGTCAAGAGGCATAAGCATGGCTTCTTGGAATGAAGAAATATTTTATGATTCATAATTACTCAGGAAATGAAAAGGTATGAATCGATATTTCCAATCTAAATGGTCGATATTCAATTGGGTGGAAGCACCTCATTAAAGTAAAAGGAATCAAGGAAAGAAGGATCATTTGGGAGCGATTTAAAAAGTATTTCAAGGAAAAATACCTATCTTCTAGGTATTCTAATAACAAGAGGAAGGAGTTAAATGAAATAAAATTGGGATAGAAATATATGGAAGAACATTTCCATAAATTTTTGAATTTTTTGACGTATGTAGATTACATTAAAGATGAAAGGATAAAAATTCAAAGCTTCCTTAGAAGTTTGCCCCAAAATTTCAAAGATAAAATTGAGTTTGTTAATCCACCAACTCTTGATAAATCCATTAGGATGGCGATGTATTGTTATGATCAAAGAAGAGGAAAATCAAAAATTCATCAACATGGAAAGGAAATAAAAAAGGAATATTTGACCAAAGGAGAAGTGGATTTAAGCATCCTTTTAAACATAAACCAAGAAATTTCCAACAAGGTAAGGAAGAACAAAGTGGAATTAAGCCAGTAGTAGTAGTAGGAAAAGGGATAAAAAGACCACTTTAGTGTTGGGGATGTGGAGAGAACCACATGCTTAAATATTTTCCACATCATAAATAGAACCCTCGAGGCTTGCATAACTTAGAAAAAACATTTACAGTGGAGGATATGACAAGAACAACTCCCTGAATTTATGTAGTGTTGGATAATCATCAAGTAGACCATCAATCAACGATAGTGGAAGTTGAAGGTAAGATTGCTAAGAAATATATTTCTATTTTGATTTATCCAATATTTATTGATAGTTATGTTTCTCCAAAAGTGGTTGAAAGTTATTCTCTTGGGAAAATGAAGCATAATAAGTCGTGGTTAGTTCAATTAGCCACATGAACAAAAACAAAGTGAGTGAAATGGTGATGGAATGCCCCATAGAATTGAATGGACTTCTCACAAAAGTAAATTTAAACATTACACTATTAGGATATTATAATTCTCTTATAGGTATGGATTGGTTGTAAAAGAATAGAGCCAAGGTATATTGTTATGGAAAGGTCCATGAATGATTTGATGAAGAGGGAAGGTTGAGATTGGTAAAAGAAATTCCCAAGCAAGTTTTGGTAAGGTAGATTTCAACCTTATAGTTAAGAAATTTTTATAAGAAAGGTTGTCAATTATATGTATCCCATATATCAAATTCCTTAGAAATGAAGGGCCCAAAGATAGAATATTATCAGTTGTTACAAGAGTTCAAAGATGTGTTTCTAGATGAAGTGTCGGGACTACCACAAAAAATGGACATTGATTTTTCAATTGATCTTGTTCTAGGGGAAATGCCAGTTTCTAAAGATCCTTATAGAATGAGCATGCCATAATTTATAGAGTTAAAGATGTAGCTACAAGAATTAATGGAAAAGAATTATATAAGGCCAAGTGTGTCTCCATGGAGACCGTTGGTGCTATTTTTTAAAAATAAAGATGGCTTTAAGGTTGTGTATTGATTACCGACAATGAAATTAAGTGAAAGTCAAGAATAGGTACCCATTTTTCCATAATTTATGATTTTTTTGATCAAATGAAGGAAGCCAGATTGTTCTAAAATTTTTAATTGATATTCGGTTATCATCAAGTAAGGCTAAAGTAAGAAGACATTCACAAGACAACTTTCTGGAAAAGACAAAGTAAGAAGACATTCACAAGACATTATTTGAATAAGTCTATGTTAGTGTTCTTCGATGACATTATTGTTTATTCAAATATTGAAGAAGAGCATGAGGATCATTTAATAATGGTATTGCAAGTTCTTAGAGAGAACCAATTGTATGCAAAGCTAAGGAAGTGTGATATTTATCAAACAAGGGTACAATATTTGGGTCATGTTATTTCAGAAGAAGGAATCCCAGTGGGTATAAAAAAAATTGAAGCCATAATGGATTGGTCTACTCACAACAGGATTTGAACCTGAAATCCGACGTCAGAATCCAATGTCATCCGATATTTTGCACGGATGTGTCGGACAACAATCACTGAAAAAATGCCGATAAAAAAATATTTATATATCCATCGAATATCCAACACACTGGAGTCAGTTATCTGACACACTAGTGTCGGATATTCGACACACTGGAGTCGGAGATCTGACCCTCATGTGCCGGATCTCCGACGGTTGGGTGTCGGATATCCGACGCCTGTGTGTCGGATAACCGATGCTTTGTGTAGGTTTAAAAAAAAATAAAATTGTAAGGTTTACATGATTTTAAATTTATGGTCCCATATTTTCAACGATAACTGTGTTCAAGGTGTCGAATTTTCGATGCATGTCCATTATAAATATAAATTGTTTTAAACATTTCAACATGTTTGTTGTAGAAGTGAAGGATGATTCATGAATATTATTTGTTCCTTGACGGACGTTTTTAGGAATTGTTTTATTCTTCAACGGGCGGTTGTGGAATTTTTTTTTTTCATTGATAGACATTTTGCCGGGAATTTTTTATTCTTCGGCTTCTCTCTGTTTGAAAATTTTTTGATGCGTGGAACTTGATTTTTTAAGACAACCAATTATATTCATTAACGAAGTTTGTGAAAAAATTTCAAATAGATTAAATATTCTGGATCCAAACGAAGACAATCGACAATTGCTTGCTAGACTATGGGATGCAGCAAAACGAAGGGGTGATGGCAAATGTTATTGTCCGTGTACTCAATGCAGGGGATTTGAGAGGAGAATAATATTGATCTCAACAGCCACAAAACATTGTAGGGAACATGGACACACTGAGGGGGGGAACGAATATCATCCATTTGTAGGTTTAGCATTATAAAGTTTATTATATTCATTTTTTTTGGTAATTGTATGTATTTTTTTTTCATATATTGATGTATATCTATTGATGTTTCCATGTATTTATATTAAAGGAAAGACACCCTACAACATGTCGTCCAGAGGAAGTGCTTTCAGAACAAGTTCAGGAGCAGGATCATGGAGCGTGTATATCATGCAGTGGTAAACCTATGTTTATATTTGTGCTTATCCCTATAGGTTGTGAGTTGGGCATGGTACGCATTGGTATTTTCAGTTTCCATTGTAAATTTTCACCCCAACATCACTATGCACTTTATTATTCATAATTGCTAATTTGTTACAAAGTATTCTTTGTACAAATATTTTATTAGGCATCTATATCTTTCTCTATTGCTTCCAATTTATCACCGAGTTTAAAGTGGTCACTTAGAGCAAACATCTCAACTCTAGAATACAAAAGAAGAATGACTACATTGATAATTATGGTAACAAAGTATTGAGATCTGCTTGAAAAAATAAAGGTCTATTTGCTACTTTATTTCTAGAAGGCATTGTTTGAATGGTTTAGTTATAAAAACTACTTATTTTTGTTGTTTTCAGGCAATCTTCCAGAGGTATCCACAGCGTGAAAAAGAGTATCAGTCATTTTCACTGATTTAGAATGATAGATCACTAGATTTGGTATGACATCTTTTCACTTAAGGCAACATTTTCACATTCGTTGGAAATAGTTTCGATGTCCTTTCCCAAGGAAAATATGTTTTTATTGAAGAAATCCCATTTGCAGCCATGACTTTTGGTGGTGTTGATCCTAATCACTACAAGGGTAAAAATCAATATGCCCTTGTTACTCGAAACAGTTACTGGAAGGTATGTAATAGAATCATGTTAGTTTTCAAGGTTTAAGATTGATTGTATTTAAGGATAAAAACATGCATACCATGTTAATTGTATGAGTCAATATAGTTACTAGTAGGTATGTCATGGGATTAATATACTCTAGTAAATCAATTTTGCTATTTCCTTCAGTTTGACATGGGAGACTTCCTCATTGATGATCAATCAACAGGTCAGCATACAGTCCATCTTATTCAATTGGGCACATGATTGCTTCTTAATGAATCTTATGAAAATATTGATGGCATTTTATGAACATTTTGTTGTAGGTTTTTGTGCTGGAGGTTGTGTTTATATTGCAGATTCTAGAACTTCTTTGCTAGCTAGTCCATCGGTAAAGCATGCATACCTTTGATCTTTTGTAAATTTCTTGTATAAGTTAGTGGTGTTTTCTAGGTCTGTGCACGATATGCTATTGTTGTAAAGCATAAGTGTTTCATAGCCACACCAAGGATATAGGGCAGAAAAAGCTATTTCAGAAATATAACTAATAGAGTATTATCATTTAAACCACTTTTCTTTGAAATCAACATTAGTAGACAATTTTATCAGCTAGCAAGTGTAAGTATTAACAACCATCATGTGTCATCACATAGGCATTATCATCATCATTTAGATTAACTGTAAATACTACTGTATATCAACATGAATTACCAGCTGAGTTAACCATCCTTTTAAGGGTTTATACAAGTACTCCTTAGCCTGAAAAGAATGCTTTTGGAAGGCAGAATTCAATTATATTGTTGAGATTTCTCCATAACTCAAATATGACCCTAACTTGGTTGATTTTGCAGGTCTTTTTGATAGGTTTTAGGGCTAGAAACGATAGTAACACTGATCAGTAAGGAAAGAGTCCCTAAATTTCCCTACTAAACAATTAAATGGGGTCATTGTAAGGCATAAAGTAACCTTTTATCAAGGCCAAATTATCCCAACCCCTGAAACATGTCAAATATGAAACCCTAACTCTAACTTTTGACTGGTTTTTTTAGGTTGCTTCTCAAGTTCGTGGATGTAGACAAGAAGATAGGTGACGCACTGGAGGATCTAGGGCTAAATAAAAAGACCAAAATTTGAGGGTGGATTATAATTTGAAAATTGTTGTTATTTTTGGATTATTGAATTTTATAAATTTCTAAGGTTTTCTAGTTTATAAAAACGCAGATCTAATCTAACACTACACTAATCACGCAAATGTGTATATTTACACATGAAATACTACATTTTGATCAAAGTGACAAATCTTAGGGTTTTTGTGAAATTTACTTCAAACCCAAGGCCACGAGGGATGGTGATCAACCTCCCTCTTGGAATATTTCCCTAAGCCTCACCAACTAGGACTTCAAAAAACAACCTCTAGGGTTTGTTGGAGGATCCTAATTAGGGAAAAATTCAGAGATCTAAGGACAAACAAGAGAAAAATCCTTCAAGAGGATGTTTTATAACATGTAAAAGTTGACAAAAGCTGGTTAAAAGCCCTAATTCAGAGAAAACACAGCATTACAACCACCATTCAATCCATAGAAGCATAATTTCACCAAACTTTACCAATGGAGCAACCAAGAAAACCCTAGATCCTCCTTGTGCTTGTGTTCTTCCAACAATGCTAGCATCAATCTTGCATGTGCATGAAACCCTAGAATTCACCCATCATTTTACCATAAATCCAAAGAAGAAATAGTAATATATTTGATAAGTTTCCCTTCTGAATACATAGGCTGGCCTATATCATTAGAATGCATTAACAAAGCTAGAGTAGGAGTTTTAAGCAAAAAATTTGAAAAAACATACAATTTATTTTTGTGATCAAATTTTTCGTGGGCTTCATTTTGCTTGTCAAAAGTGGGCCAATCTAATGCTCCTGCAACTCCACAGCCATTGTAAACCAGTCTTTATATGGAATCATTGGTTTATGCTCTTCAATATGAAGGCCCTCTTAAAGATTGCCTCTTTGTACGAAGTCATAGACAACAAGGCATTCCTTGTCCCGTGCATAATAGCTAACACAAAGTAGTTAGATGGTAATTGTTGTGCTTAATACTTAGCCACCGATGCTGGTTATAATAGAACATTATGTTTGATTGTAGTAAAAAGAAACTATGAAGCCTTATAGAGTTTCTCTTCTTCCGGAAAATACTTTATTATTTGACCGTGAGATATCTCAACTTCAATATCTATTTGTTTTAGCAGCCAAAGCCTTCATAGACTCCATTCTCTGCATCAAAGGAATTGACCGACTGATCATTGGTATTCTTATAAATAATTTTTTTATAAAAGCTCTGTTGCCATCTCTCTAGGAAAATAAAGGGATTCACTAGCTGCAAAAGGATTGGATGCTATAAAATCATGCTCCCAGCTTGTAGAAAACACAAAAACAACACAAAGCATAAAAATGGAAAGCCTATATAATAAATTACAAAGGGAAATGCATGATAAATTTGGATAAATTGGGTTATAAGGGAGATCAATGTTTTTCCTGCATTGCTAGCCTCTCCCAGGGATCCACTTGTCACTATTTTGCTGTTTAAGTAACGATAGAGGGAATCGCTGTCTTTGAAAGGCAGTTGATCAAGGATACATATGTCTTTCAATTTTTTTTTTAAAATATACCAACACGCATTGCTTTTCTGACGTTCTTTTGACGCTTCGTTGAAGCCATCCGACGACAGTGTCGTGACTCTGACGCTTCAGATCGTCGAACGACCGATGCTGCAAGTGTCGGGTTGAGTCAAATATTCGACGACATCACCATGCCTCTGAACCTTTTCCCGTTGAAAGGACAACTATTCAAGTGTCGGATTGCGTCGAATAACCGACACTTTCTGGATAAAAATACCGACGGAGTTGCCATTCCTCCAACACTTCTATCTGTCGGAAGGTCGACTCTTCAAGTGTTGGATGGCGTTGGATTTCCAACTATGTATGGAATTTTTGATTGACACTTTGGAAGAGAAAATGGTCGAATAGGTGATACGATGGTGTGTCGGATCTTTGACCCACATTGGTAGGATGTCGAAGATCCGATGTTATGCCACCGACGGCAAAAAAAAGTGCATGTGTCGAAAATGCGACAGAGAAGTGTCGAATTTCAGACATGCAAGGTGTCAGATTTTGGGTTGAAATTCTATTGTAACTCCAAAGATTGTTACATATGTTAGGTATTTTATAGGTCTTGTGGGATACTATAGAAGGTTCATTGAAGGATTCTTTAATATCACTCATTTAATTACATCACTACAGGGGAATAATGTAAAGTTTGTATGGTCTGATAAATATGAGAAATATTTCAGTAGTTGAATAAGTTACTTAATAGCACTCATATTTTGAAGATTGAAAATCCAAATAAGGATTTTGTAGTTTCCATTGATGCTTGCATTGAAGGATTGGGTGGACTGCTTATGCAAGAAGGCTTTGTGATTTGGTATGAATCAAGAAAATTAGAAGAGCATGAAAAGAATTATGCAACACATGATTTAGAACTAGCATCCATAGTACACGCCCTCAAGATGTGGAGACATCATTTGTTGGGAAGAAGATTCAAGCTTAAGATAGACCACATGAGCCTAAAGTGTTTGTGTAATCAACCAAGCTTAAATTCCAAGAAAGGTAGATGGTTGTATTTTTGTGTGAGTTTGATTTTGAAATCAAACTTGTAATAGGAAAATAGAATAAGGTTGCAAACACTCTTAGTAGAAAATTTCATGTAGCGACATTAAGTATATGCAAATCATATTTAAGAACAAGAATTCTTGAATCCTAAAATAGCGATGAAACTTACTTTCGAGTAAAAGAGAAATTGCAACAAAGAAAATTATATGAAAAATGTGAAGGATACTAGCTCAGAGAAGATTATATTCTTTTTTAGAAAGGTAGATTGTATATTCCGTATTGTGTTGATTTGAAGAAGGTGGTAATGGATGAAATTCATCAAATTCCATACTCTAGACATCTAGGATTTCAAAAGACAATAACAACAATAGGGAAGCAATACTTTGGCATGGAATGAAAAAATATATAGCATAATACATTTCTCGGTGTCAAAAGTTCCAACAAGTTAAGGAAGATCATCAACATCCATCAGGACTATTCCATCCTTTGCCAATTCTGGAATGGAAATGGGAAGTAATTTATAAGGATTTTATAGCAGGTTTTCCAATTACAGTGAGGAATCGTGACTCGGTAATGGTTGTGGTTCACAAGATTTCAAAGGAAACTCATCTTATTCCAGTAAATTCCACTCATAAGACAGGTGACATAAAGAATATATTCATGAAGGAAATATTCAGATTGCATAGATTACCCAAGGCAATAGTTTCAGACTGAGATGCAAATTTCACTTCTAATTTTTTGAAAGGGTTATCTCAGGAAATGGGAACTTAGTTGAATTTTAGTACAATGTATTATCCTCAAACAAATGGTAAAAATGAGAGTTTGAATCAATTTATTGAGGATATGTTGAGAATGTATGTGATGGATAAGCCATCAAAGTGGGAGGATTACCCTCACTTGGTAGAATCTACATATAATAATGGACATCAAGCATCATTAGGAATGATCCCATTTGAAGCATTGTATGAAAAGGGATGCAGAACTCTAGTTAATTGGGGTTTTCCAGTGAACATGGTTGTGCTTGGGCCATAACATGCTCAAGGAAATGGAACAAACAATTATTAAGATCATGTAGAATATAAAGGAATCCCAAGATAGGAAGAAGAGTTATGCATATTTGAAAAGAGTGCACAAGGAATTTAAAATTGGGGTTCATGTTTTTTAAAGAGTAAAGCCAAGGAAATTTTCCCTAAAGTTGGGAAGTTGTGCCAAGTTGGAACCAAGATATTATGGGCCATTCAAAGTCCTTGATAAGATAGGGGTAGTTGCATATAGGATTGCATTTCCTGCTAACATGAAAACTCATCATGTTTTTTCATGTTTCTTTCCTTCAGAAGTATGTGCATGTTCATAATCACATAATTGATTGGAATGTGATACAGGTGGAACTTAATGGAGAGTTTCAATTAGAATCTATGTGCATCCTCGACAATAAGGTAACATCGCTTCAGAACCAAACCATCATATAGGTAAAGGTACACTGGAAACACCTTGGTATCAATGACGCTACATGTGAGTTAGAGGATTCCATGAAAGAGGCATACCCATTTTTGTTCAATTTTGAGAACACTAAGGATGATGTTGTTCTAAGGGGGACGGGAATATAATAATCTCATTTTGAACCTTATAATGTATTTTCTTTATATGTAAATATTATGTGTATGTGGTGTATGATTCCTAGGATGGAGCTCAAGGTCAAGGTCCCGCTAGTGAATGCTTGGCTTTAAAAGGAAAGCATTTTATATTTTGTGAGCCACGTGCTAGTAATCCATGGGAAATTGAAAAAAACCTGTAAATATTTTTAGTGCAAATAAAATTCCAAAACTGGCTATGGAAGCAACAAAAATAAGAGGGGTTGTGTGTATCCACTAGGCAGAGGTGAGGGTTTGTGAGGTTTAACCATTGTTTCCAATTGTCGTATTGAGAACCCATATTCACTAGTTATGATGACATTTAATTCGGTTGTAAGGAGGAAGCTAAGAAATTAGCTAATGATATTAATGGAGCATGGAAAAAACTTAGAAATTAGTATGGTTGAGTATGGGATTAGTTTACTTGAACCATAAGTAAATTTCCCTCATGGGTATTCATTTTCCATCATCCCCATTCCATTTTGGAAGAAACAAACATCAATTCTTAGCATGCTTTGCATTCCCAACAATGAAAAATCGCAGAAACCACAACCAGGAAAGAAGCTGCGTTTTAGATCATAAAACAAAATCGATGTGCACAAAAAAATCCAGTTGGGAATCCATATACATAAACCCTAAGTATAATTTGAGAGTGTAAAAGGCCTGAAAATCCATAGGAATACTCAAATTTGGAAGCCTACAAGTTGAACTTCTTGATTGAGAGTCACATGTCCAGAATTCATAAAAAATCGAAGAGTGCATTGAATTGGGAGAGAGATCAAAGGCTGGAATCGCTTGAGAAACACAATATAGGAAATAATATATGAATATTTAGTAGCTTGGACCTTTCTATAACCACCTTAAAGAACACTAGAGGGAAGGGGCTCTTGAGGGACTGTGCAACAGAGAAGGGGACCTTCCTTGTGTTGGGTGTGGTAGCTATTGTGGTTTCCAAGGCTGGATGAGATCAATTGAGATCCCTATAGCTTTGTGGTTGATCTCATTGTCTTATAATTCTCCTTCCCTACCTCCCTCAATGCTTGAAAAATCCATCTATGTGTTTTTTCCTATGGTTGTGAGTAAGCCTAACTAGTTCCTTCTTCGTGGATATATAGCCCTAGCTCGGGGGTGGTCTCTCAACTAAAATACTATAGGTTGGATAGAGACCTATGATTTGGTGGAACATTTCTCTTCAATATCGAGTTTCTTGGAAAATTTCAATTAAACGATAAGTGTTCACTCTTGTCTTGAATTATGCCAAATTTATGTATTATGAGTGATTGTTTGTTTATGTCACATTGAATGAGATTATCCAGTTTGAATGGCTAAGGTTGAATGCATGTATATAGCATTAAAAAAATGAGATTATTTATGTGCATGATTTTATTGTTATTCATGTCATGCGTATGCTAGTATATGCACGATGTGTGTGCATTGATAGAATTTATCTCCGTTGTGTTTATTTTATGTTTATGAAATTCATAATTTGGTCATGGGGGAAAAATTTAGCACACTGTATATCGTTTGTGTTCCCTCCGCTGGTTGGATTGAATAGAGTGGACATGATAGAGGGTGATTCCTACCATCGCTGGGTATTTAGTGACTATGTATAGTAGGGATAGAAAAAGAATTTGTGAGATGGGGTCCAAAGGAGTATATTTTGACTTGTAGCTCCAACTCGTGGGGTGGGGATCTCGGTTGTGGATGTCAAGGAAGATATAGTTAATACCTCATTGATGCATATAGCCATTTAAATTGGGGTATATCCTACTATGGTAATTTTGGGTAGTGTGCCATGATATGTCCATAAAAAGGAAGAATATTTGAATATTTTGAGTCTCATTTTAGTATAAGATGAGGTTTCCTAGAAATCCCACGTGAGCGGTAAGATGTTGTCGACATTGGTTGTTGACTAAGGTTCATAGTGTATTAACTAATATATAGTAATGAAACTTCCATTATCTGGAAACATCATGGGATTGAGGAGGTGATTTCCTTCATAGAATACAATAAGTATGTCTCAGGAGGATTTTGTAGTCTAGTGGAGAATATACAACCTCGATATCAATAAAAATTATTTTCCTTGCAAACTTGACATGGACATTTTGGTAAAGTGCTTTAGGTTGGGAAGGTTATCCATTATCGGATCTCAATGTGATGGTTGATGGGATGAGGGATGAGATCAAGGGAGCCTAATTTTTTCCACATTATAGTGGACATAATACATGTAGATGTGCCTTTATCAATGATACATCGATGCATGTTCAAAATCCATTATTCTATTTGTGATGGGTATCTGAAACAAAACTAAGGGTAGTCATAGTTCATCATTTTCCAAATCAAAAGTCATTAAGCATGAATCTAATATGAAATATCAGGATCTTTTTTAACCATAGAGATTGCATGTGAAATTTGTATGTTAAAAACTCATAAAAAAGGGCTTTAAAAATTGAAATTGAAATTCTTAAAACATACACATAAGGAAATAAGCAGTATGTAAAACATGAAATTTATAGATAGGAGATGATAATGGAGTTCACCCCTCCAAGGATACGTCTCTAGGTCACTTCCAATGAGAAGGTTGATCTTATTAAGTCTTCAAAAGTTTACATACATGATTTATGGAAACACTCCTGAGCTCTGTCAGTCATACTAAAAAATAGACAGCACCAATGTGATCCTATCAAAATTTCAAGAAAACTGAGTATAAACTCGACTAGGTTTTCTTGAGGCCTCCTTTGGCACTCAAATCGAGATGAACTCTACTTGCAATTGTACGGACTATACAGATTTCCCACCTTGGGAATCATACTGATTAATCGTTGTATCTGCATTGGTATATGTTCCCATACTCTATATTGGGATTTGTGCAACCTCTGTTCTGTGTGTATATGCTTTTTTGTGGCTCCAAACGGGTTTAAATAGGGGTTTTGGTCGCATTTTTTGAGGGTCTGATGCCCCTTTTTGGCCCATATTTGTGGCTTAAGTTTTTAAATTAAATATGTCGATAACCATTCAATGTTTGGGCTTTATCCTAGTGGTAAGGTGTTGTAATGTTACTCTATAGGTCGTGGGATCCATCCCCATCGACTCCGTTTTATGTGATCCATTGGAGTGTTTGTATTGTCTCATTGGCTTGTGACTGGGATTTGCTTCGGTGGTTTCGTTGATGGCGACATTGTGTTATTGGACTGTTATGTGGAACTACGATGATGTTTGGCATTGATCTATCTGTTACGTTGGCATATGACTTGGTTTCCACGTATATGACCTTTGTGTTGGACATGGCGTCAAGGGATAATCCCTTGGCCCCACCCTTTTTCTAAACAAACTTTCATCCAACTTTATATACAACCCACACACTATAGGGGTAAGAACCACTTGCGGAAAACGTGCAGAAAACATGGTTAGGAAGGATGGAAACAAACTTTCATTCAACTTTATATACAACCCACACACTATAGGGGTAAGAACCACTTGCGGAAAACGTGTGGAAAACATGGTTAGGAAGGATGGATGGAGGCATTAACGAAGGTCGTGTTCATGAGTTTGATCCCTGCCACCACCATATATTTTGATAAGTAGTGAAACCAGTTGGAAACATGGCTGCCACATGGAAAAACCTTTATTGGTCCATGTAGATGTTGATTATGCCACTTGTCAATCTATCATTGCTCCATATGTCTGCCATGTCTCCTCCACGTGTCCTCTTAAAGGGATACATTAACGTCACCTCCTTGCTTACTGTACATGCTAACTATGCATGCCACGTGGCCACCCTTTTTTGTCATACCATTTTACCTTTTTGCCGATATTTAAAAACCCCATAACTTTCACTTTTGGAGGTTGTTTTGTGTGAAACGAACATTGCCAGAAATCTATTGACGAGATCTAAAAATTTGTAATATTTTATTCACTATTTGAAGACTTTCATTTTGACTAAACTTTTGAGATCCTCTTAGACCAAAACTTTCCACTAGAAAGCTTTTGGGCCACCAAAATCATGAAATCATTCAGAAAACAGGTGAGGGTACTACTCCCTCACTCTTCTAGTTTCTAGCCACCATGATTTTCTTGTATGCATTCGTTTCATCCCCACATGAAGAAATTCTATGTCACCTCTTCGTGAAGATTTGACCTTCTTATTAAGTATAACATCTTCCTGAAGTTCATTGAGATATTCAAGAGAAAATTCATCAACAGAAGGAAATTGAACCTATACATACTGGTCAAAAATAATAGGAGGCTCATACAGTTTCAAGTTTTTCACAATGACAACGGAATACATTTTCATATAAGGAGGAAATTCTAACCGAAAATCATTATTACCGACTTTATCCAAAATTGTAAAAGGTACATACCTGATAGGTTTCAATTTTCTACCTTCACCTTGGAGTTGATCTTTGCTGATATGAAGGCATACTCGATCTCCCATTCGGAAATGATGATCCACCTTACGCATGCCATGTTTATATTTATACTTGGCCTAACTTGATTCCAATTGTTCCTACACTATTTGATGAATCAAATGAATATGCTAAATAAAATTCCAAGCTTTATATGCATCAACTTGTCCACATTCCACCAAATCATTGCCAAAGATAAAGTCTAAGGGAGACTTTGGAAAATACCCAAAAAATGTCTCAAATGGAGACTTTTGTGTTGAAGAGTGTATGGCTCTATTCTAGGCATGCTGGACATAATGAACTGTTCATCCCAAATCTTAGGATGCTCGGTACAATACCCTTGAAGAATATGTACAACGGTATGGTTGACCACTTCAGTTTGTTCATTGGTATGTGGATGAAATAGTGTGCTTTTATTTAGCTTTGTGTCCATAAGTTACTATAAATATTACCATAATTTCCCAAGAAAGCGGGAATCTTAATCAGATATAATAGAAGTAGGTAGTCAAAAATGGACCCATACATTTATGAGCAGTCATCTCATCTATGATATGATTTTTACAAGGCATTAGTATGCATATTTTACTGAATCTATCCAAAAAAACATATAAATAATCATGTCCATTTATATGCATTGGTAACCCTCCTACAAAATCCATTTAAACACTTTCCCATGGACGAGAAGGAAATGGAAGTGGAGTGTACACGCCTAACTTTCTATTACTTAGCTTACTTGTTGAACACATAACACACCATTTTACATACTTGGACACAATATCATTTATATTCAAGGCCAATAACAAAACTTTTGTAATTGTGCTACAATTTTTTCTACTCCAAAATGTCGTGAAATGAGAGAAGTATGAACTTCTCTTATCACGTGCACTCTCTCACTTTGTGGAATAGAAATTTTCCCAATATGATACAACAACTTGTCATGTATATGATAATTCAATTCTTCATTCTGATATCCATGCCTTAGTGATTCATATACTTCTTTAAAGTCTTCATCCTTAGCATATTGTTCAACATAACTTTCATGTACCACAAGACTTTGTTAAATGACAATAGAATCATTTATTGGAGGTCTAGATAACATATTTTCAACTTTGCTATTAATTCCTTTCTTATACTTAATAACCAAATGAAATTGTTGTAGAAAACCCATCCACCTGAAATGCCTTGATTATTGTAGCTTAGTTTGTGATTGAAGATATTGTAATGGTTGATGATTAGTATCTATGATTGTTTCTTTACCCATTAGGTAATGTTTCCACTTCTTTATACTTTGTACTAATGCATACAAATATTTGTCATAGGTAGGATAGTTTATTATTGTTTTAGATAAGGTTTCATAATGATAGCATATTGGATTTTTATATTGCATTAATACTGCCCCCATAGAATAACCACTAGCATCAATTTCTATCTCAAATGGTTGTTGTAGATATGGTAGTGCAAGTATTGGAGCTGTGTTGATCTTTTCTTTCAGTGTGTTGAAGGATTTTTGTTCCTTGCCTTCCCACTGAAAGAAATTTTTTATGCTTATCAAAGCATGTAAAGGAGAATCTATAAAGGATAAGTTTTCAATGAACTTCCTCCAGTATTGGGCTACTCCCAAAAATATTCTTACACCAGTTGCATTATTTAGCTTAGGACAATTTACAATGACCTCCACTTTAGAGGGATCAATATTTAGTTCACCACCCCCTATAATGTAACCTAGATAAACTAAATATGTCTTTCCAAACTCACATTTTGACATATTTAAGTACAATTTCACCCTTACAAGTGCATCCAATACCTGTTTTACATGTTTGACATGTTATTCCCAAGTACGAATAAAAATCAAAACATCATCTAAGTAGATTATGACAAAGTCATCAATGAAGGGCGTAAAAACATCATGCATCACCCTAATAAATTTTGTGGGTGCATTACAAAGCCCAAAGGGCATTACCATCCATTCGTACAATCCCTATTTAGTTTTGAAAGCAGTCTTCCAAATATCATTGTTATGAATATGAATTTGATGATATCCACTTCGTAAGTCTAACTTAGAGAAAAAGATTTCATTCTTAAGTTGATCCAATATATCATCAATTTAATAAAGAGGATACATGTTCTTAATTGTGATTATGTTCAATGCCTCATAATAAACACACATACACCATGTGCCATCCTTTTTAGGCACCAAAAAAATTGGTGAACCACACAAAGAGGAACTTGGTCGAATGTCCCCTCTCTCAAGCAATCCCTCAACCTGTTTTTTTATCTTTGCATTCTCAATTATGGAATACATATACACACCAATATTAGGAAGAGGTGCATCTTGTTGTAAATGAATTTCATGTTGAATTTATCTTTTGTGAGGTAACCCTATAGGTTCTTGAAATAAAATATCATAATCAGATACCACTTTAATCAAGTCATTTTTTTTATATTTGGATCACGTCCCTTAAAAGATTCAGTTTGTTCTACATATTTTTCTTTAACTATCATAAGGACAAAGTTCTTACTAGGATTTACAAAGTTCTTACTAGGATTTACCAGACTCTTCTTTTGATTTGCAAAAACCAAAGAAATAGTGAGCTGATACATGTTATCTTCCCTGTAAAATATATCCTTCATATCATAAAGATACAGAACAATACCACAGATATCCAACGAGACCACATCTAGATCTACTTCATCAACAAATCCAAAAGTAATGGAAAACCTAAGTCTACACTATTTTGTAACCTGCAAATGTGCATTATCACATACCCATCCAAGTGGATATGGTTATGGGTGTAACTTGCTTTCTAGGTGTAATTTCTTAACTATTTATTTTGAAATGAGATTTGCTTGTGATCCACTATAAAAAAAGAGTATCAATTTTTGTGTGTTTAGAGATTACTCTAATATGAAATTGCTCACTTCTTTTTCTTTCATCAATAAAAGGTTCATTTTTTGAAACAAAATTAGAAGGATTTTTACCTTGAATGATTGTAGCAATCACCTTAGTTTCATCCCTAGAATTAGATCCCAAATCATGTTGGATTGCTGCAGCAGTAGTCTTCTTCTCTTCCTTATTCTGAAACTTCTCAGGCTTGAGTTTTGGATGCATCATGACCATTTTTCTGGGAATGAGTACATGTAGGTTTTTCTCCTTCTTTCTTCATAGTAGTTATATGTTTACCTTTCCTTTTACATTTGAACTTGTTTCCATATGGTTTAAAAGGTTTCTTGGGAATTTTTTCTTTTATATTCTTTCCCTTGGACTCCATATGAGTCTCTTGAACACATACCTCATAAAGTTTAGTTAGATTAAACATTAGTATCATATGATGTAAATAACTATGTAATCCTCCAATATACTTGAGAAGAGTTTCGTAAGTGTAGATAGGTATACCAAGTACCAAATATCTTTTCTTGAACTCCTGTGTGTATTCCTATACCCTTTGTCCCTTACCTAGCCTCAAGTTTTTCCAGACCATTATAACTTACTACATATAACCCAATGGATAAAACTACGTTTTTAATGCTGAAGTGAATTCATACCAAGAGTATATGATTTTACCTTTTGTGGAAAGATCCTCTTGAGATTTTTTCTCCCACCGTATGAGAGAAGTTCCTCCAATTCAGAGAGAAGCCAATTGAATTTTGATCCTACAATAAACTTCTATTTGACAGATCCAATTGTCTAATTTCTTAGCGTTAAGTTATCCATTGTAAATAGGTAATTCAAACTTAATATCAATCTCTAATTGAGGCACATTAAAGTCAATTTTTCCATCAAGTTTCTTTTACTTTTAAAATGGAGATTGTAAAGAACCTGTTATAGCTTGTATTTGCTTCTCATTTTAAAGCATTTGCTTGTGTTTTGAAACTTGGTTTTGTTCATTTTTAAAGTTTGGATTTTAGGTTAGTTTAAATATTTTTCTTTAATTTTCATGTTTGTATTTAAGTGATTTCATAGTTTTTATTTTTCCAATTTTGGTTTTATTTATCAAAATTCATAGTTCAGGGGCTTATAGGATGTTTATATGAATTAAAAGGTCCTAAAAAATATCATAAAGTCTTGATCTAAGTCATTTAACCAAAGTTAACCCTTTGTTATGAGTTGTATTTTTGAAAATCATTGAAACAGGTTTTTTTGTAGCGCAAGCCTGAAAAAGTTACACACACGCGCTACAAGAAAATTGCGTTATTCGAAAATCATGATTTTTGGTTCAAATTTTGGAAATTCACACAAATGAGAGGTGATTCATACTTGGTTAATGGACTTGATACGTGTTCTCGGCTAGAGTGATCATTGTGACAGGTGTTAATACTTCAAGCAAGCCATCATTAGGGTAAGTGGCGGTGGTCTGGTACAGAGTAGTGGAATAATGATAATTATCCATGATTGAGGAAAATTCGCCTTGAATTACGTATCTCCTGAATGCATGAAGAGAATACAAGTTCGTGGCAAAATTTTGGCAGTTTGTAATCAGGTTTTGGAGCAGGTCAGTAATTTAGGGCTTTGAAGGGAGACTATTTGGAACTATAGTGGCGGTCAGAGGAGGATTAAGGAATGGAATTGGACACCTAGTAGACAAGAAAACGCAATTCTAGTAGCTGGATTCACCACTATGACAGATAGGAGGCGAATTGCTATCAAAGTCCATGTATTTGGGTTTATACTAACAGAAGATTAATTATGGAATTTAATGAATATTTCTAGTATGTAAACCTAATTCATACTAAATGTCAAATTTTCAGTCAATAGAATTAAGACATTTATCAGTTTAAGTGATAAAATTCAGTCCTGAGGTTTAGTTTCCTAATATATCATTGGCTGTCAAATTTGCCAAGATTTGAATAGAGTTAGAATTCTTTGTTGAAAGAAGAAATTTGACAGTCATTTAAAATGAAAAGAAGTGGTAAAACCAATAGAGCTGAACCTTCAGACATGTCCTGGGTTCAGACTTTTCCAGACTGTGCAAGATTGTTTTTAGAGGCAGGATGGTTAAGCTTTTTTGAGAGAATTGATGGGTATCACATAGAGGTCTCTTATAATTTTGCTTAGTGTTTGGATAAAGATATTGTTACTTTTGATACTTTGAAGTTTGAGTTGACCAGCGAATTGTTAGCAGAAGATACAGGGATCCCAGATGAAGGCGAATACAGGTTTAAAAAAGTACCTTTTACCTTTGATGAATAGAAATACTTACTTCTAGATGTGGTAGCAGACTGGGGTAAATGAGTAAATATTCAAAAATTTAAACCAGAATGGATAGAGCCAATTAAAATCTTACAAAGTTATATCACTTGTGAAGGAAGATTTGCATTTGTTTTTAAGTATCATTTCAGGTTTTTGCAGCATCTTAGCCATGAAGCAAAAATGAATCTTCCATTATTTTTCTTTAAAAGTTTATAAAGGATGTCTAGCAGGGTGAAGGAGCATCGGTACCACACTAAACAATATGTGTTTCATCATGGGCTTATAAAACTAGTCATAAGTACTGTGCTTCGAAAGAAGGAGAAAACATGGGAATATTTTCTATTTTGGTCTGGATTTCAAACAAAGAAGGAAGATCAAACTCAGAAAAGGTAGTTGAATAAGGGTCCTAATTTGGTCAAGAAGCTGAAAAAGAGAGTCAAAGTTAAGATTGGAGAGGATAATGTACCAGATAAATCTATGACTCAAGGACATGAAAATGTTGAAGTTGAACAACATACCAATATTGAGGAAAATGAAATTTCAAAGGCAGAAGTGAAAGAAATAGAGTCTATATAAGCTACTTTTCATGAAGAGCTAAACCAAGAAGTAAAGGAAAATGTGAAAGAACAGGAACAAGTTCCTATTACAGTGCAGTCTGAAGATGAGGAAAAGTCATTGTCTGATGAAGTTAGGGTTCATACCAAATAGAAGATACAGAAACAGTTCGAAGAGGAGGTAATGTCACGAGGGATAAAAAGAAAAGTTGTCCAGCTAGCTTATATCAAACATCAAGGGAAAGTTTTAAGAATGTTAGGAGAAATTGGAACAGCTTGGAGGCCCAAGACTAGAACAAAGAACAAACTCATATTGAATATGAAGAAACTGTTAAACCCTAAACTAGCTAAAAAGAAGATTACAGTAATTGAATACTCTTCATCTTAGGAAGAGTTAGAATACAATGAACATCAAAATGAAAAGGACATGAAGGGTAAAAAGCAAATGGTTTCAGAAAATAAATCAGCTTTTACTGAAACCAAAATTTCAGAGATATTTGAGGAAGTTCAAAAGAAGGTAATTTTAGACCAGCATCAAAATGATTTAAAGAAACAACATTCAATTATATCAAGCTCTTGTGCAGAGAAAGGAAGGGTTGCTGAGCAATCAGCCCAATGCAGTATTGAGGCCAAAGAGTATTCAGAGATCCCTTTGGTCATGACAGAGCAGATGGAAGAAGATGAGGAGATTTTTAAGAAGTTGAAAATCCCTTGGATGCCATAAGAAATGCATCCAGTATCAGAAGGGAAGTTCATTGATTCTGAAAATGAAAATTTGCAGAGGAGTATCAAACAGTACAAATATCAGATCGAGTACCTGCATGAGACAAATGAGGGATTAGTGACTGCCAACAGAATATTAAGAGAATATTTGGAAGAGGTAAATAGCCACTATCAGGAATTGATTATAGTTTCTAAGGAGGCTTTAAAAAGAAAAAGACAAACACAAAGTCTGTTTGCAGAACTGAAACAAGATATTCAAGAGCTAACATAGCAGAATTAGGAGCCGACAAAAAGAGTTGAAGACTTGGAAGCAGATCACCAGAAAGAAAGAAGGAAGACTCAAGATTTAGAAGGAATTTCTCTTTTAGCAGAGGCTACTAAGGACTTGTAAAGTGCTTTAAGAATAGTGGTTATTAGTTAGTTTGTGAAAAAGTTATTTTATTTTTGTATAATGATAGTCTTATTGAGTAATTCGGTAGTATGACCTAAAGGTAGTTTGTTCAGTTATGTAACTATTTTTGAGAAATCAAGATAAAAGTAAGGCTGGGAAAGAACCAAGGGTTCGATTTTTGTTGCATGGGGAGGCTATCAAGCTGTGGTTTATGAAGCTAAGTGTAAAAAAAATCTTATGTATTTTGGAATGAATGATTATGAAATATATGCAACTATAAGCCCTATTTAGCCTATTTCCTGGTTTCATTTTTGATTTGTTAAATCACTCAGTTGATATATTCATTTCTTGTTTAAGGTTATTATTCATGAAATGCTTGTTAACTGTGGATGGGATTCAGTGCTGTGATGATTTTATCTGGTTTATGTTTTATATGTTATGCATCTCAGTCCTTCAACTATGCATGATTTAGTGTTTTCTTTAGCTTTGTTAAGTTTTTACCCTCTTGTTTACAAACTGCACAACCAAAACCATAAAAAACCTATTTTACTTGATTTTATTTTATGAGATTATGTTGGCTTGTTCTTACGTAGTCTGAGAACAATTTCTGGCACTAACATCTTTGGCGTCATTGCTGGGGATGAAGCTGAAAGCATACTTTCCCTGGGTTACTCATCATTTAACTGGTTTTGAGAGGTGAACTTAAACCAGCAAATTTTAAAAGACTACTTTTCACCAAATATTTCACAGTGGCTACTAAAGGAGTTGGAACAAGAAGTAGACCTAGTTCACTTTTACAAGTGGGTGTCTCAGACGCAGAATAGATTTTGAAAACAGCTAGGAAAATCAAAAGGTCTCAGTCATGTCCAGCCCTATGTAACCCTGATCAACTAGACATATCATCACCTTTTTCTGTTCTTAAGGGAGAGGAACAAGATTCATCCTAGTTGAAACCTACAATCCCTGTTAGTAATTTTCACGTTTTTACTGATCCTCAATCTTTCAAGAAAGCAAAGACCTTATCTCCTGGAAAAATCCCTTTATTTCACTTCAAAGTTGGCAAGACTCCTTTTCAACCAAGTCCTAGTTAGGTTTTTCCTTCATCTAAACCAGTCAATTTAAATATGGCAGCGCAAAATCAACCATTAGACATGATGGACCGAATGGTGTCAGCTAGGTATGCACCTCTAGTTTTGCCTCAACCCTTAAATGCTCTTCCTGGTGGAGATTACTAAAAATACTTACCTAGGTTTAATGGACAAGGTGAGACTATAGTTGAGGAGCATTGGGATGCATTTCTCAGCTATGCTGATAATTAGAATATAGAGGCAAAGGATGTGTGGATGAGGATGTTCGTACAGAGTCTAGATGGAGAGGTCAGAAAATGGTTCAGAGAGTTACCAACAAACTCTATTACTATAATAGAGGAGCTTCAGGATGTTTTCATGAGACAATGGGGTGATACTAAGGATAACACATATTACATTACAGAGTTTGGAGCTCTTAGAAGAAAGAAAGATGAAACCATAGCTGATTTTTCAAAGAGGTTCAATAAAATGTATGGCAGAATTCCTGTAGAGATTAAACCTTCTGAAAATTCTGCAAAACTCACTTATGCTAATGCTTTTGATCATGAGTTTTCCCTACTCTTGAGAGAAAGAAGACCTGTTACTTTACTTAACATGCAGGATTCAACATTAGAAGTGGAGTCTAGTGTAATTGCTTCTATTAGACTAAAGGGAAACTCATCTCAACAAGTGTATGACAGAAAGGGTAAGAAAGAGGCAGCTCCAGTGGTTTCAACATCCCACTCTGCAGAAGGTAAAATTGATGAGATGGAAAAGCTAGTGAAAATCCTAACAGCAAAACTAAACAAGTTGGAATTAGAGAACAATTCAAATAAGCCTGTTCAAGAGGGAGACAGAAACTCTAATAATCCAAATCAATTCAGAAGACAATTTGCACCTCGTTTCATTCCTAGAGAGAAAGGAGAGAAGTTGAGGATCAAAATGTGCCACCACCACTTCAGAATAATGTAACTGATGAAGGAGAAATAGAAGAAGAAGAGTTCTTTAAGGATCTGGATCAGGATATGAATTATTTTGGAGAACAGTTGACTGAAGGTTTTGTGACTGAGGAGGATTTTTTAAACTCAGAATATTATGATGCAGATGTGTTTGAAACAGAAAATGATTTAAATCTTGAAGTGACTACTGTGATTGCTGATATATATCATACCGATCCAAAGAAAACCCTAAATTTAAGATCAAGACCAAAACATGTGATTCAAAATCCTAGGAAGAAGATAATTCTGCCTCCTAAACAGTAGTCTGATCCAGTATTAGAAAAAAAACAGAATCAGGATAAACAAAAGAAAATTATTGAAGTTGAAGAGGTGAACAAACGTATGCAGAATTTTAATCTTGAAAATGAATTGTGCAAAATTAAGATCCCTATGGCTTTCACTGAGTTGATAAAGAATACTTCTTATAAAAATTCATTCTTGAAAATGATTGGTTCAACAAACAGTCAAGTACCCTCCAACACAGTAAATTTACAAGAGGAAAATCTTAAAATTTTCATTGGATCAGCTTTGGCAGAAAAAATTGAAAATGATGCAAGTGCATCTCCTCCTTTTTACATTACATTAACTATTCATGAGAAAATGATACATAATTGCCTTTTGGATTCAGGAGCTTCTCATAATCTCATGCCAAAAGCAGTCATGGAGGCTTTAGGGTTGAGCATAACAAAACCTTATCATGACTTGTATGCTTTCGATTCTTGAGCTGTAAAATGTTTAGGAGTGATAAAGGATATGGTAGTTAGTTTAGCTTAGCTACCTATGAAGAGTGTGATTATGGATGTATTAGTGGCAGCCATTACACCTAAGTTTGAAATGCTCCTCTCTAGATATTGGGCCAAGAAGGTAGGTGGAATTCTACAGATGGACTTAACATATGCAACCATCCCTATCTTTGGAGGTGAAAACAGAAGGTTGTATAGAGAGTTACAATTTGCTTATATTTTTACTGATGACAAGAATCCTACAAATAATCATAACTCATTGCACTATTAAACAAACTAAAATATAACCAAATGAATTTATAACAAAACAAAAGTAAATAAAACTGAACCTACTGTAAAAAAATAACTTATGCTAATCTATAGTTATAAAAAGAAACTGCTTCCTATCATAAAATAAAACAAACTAAAAATGTGATTGAATTAAATCTAAAACTTAGATAAAAGATGACATAATCAAACCTAACTACAAAAAAACTAAACCTACAGAATTAAACTAACTAAATTCCAAACATAAGGCTGAAAGGAAAGCTGGAATGTAAACTAGAAACAAAACTATGCGTGCAACCGATTAATCAACTCTAGAAATGAAGCTACAATAACAACACAACATTATAATGTGATATATGCTACCAAAAACAATGACATGAACGATTACAGTAATTAAGCTGGAAATGAAACTATACTAGTTACAGGAAGGAGATAAAGAAAATACACACAAAACAGAAACTGCTGGTTGATGAGGGTCCGTCTCAGCAATTAGGGTGGCACTTGCTAAATGCTTACTCGAACACAATCATATATAGTATGAACGTAAATTCTATTAAAGTGCAGAACAATATTACAGAGTTTCTCAAATTGACTGATTACATATGAAAATTTGCTAACTGGATAACTAAGCACTTGCGTGGAGGATGATATATATATTTTTTACAGAGGTGAGCAGATTGACCCTTTAGTGGTCAACTGCTCTCTAAATTTAGTCAACCTTGATTATAAACAACTGATCGAGAGCCAAAACATAACGCTTTTTCCTCCTTCATCATGCATCAGTTCTCCTTCGCGCATGAGGTGTCGTATGGGTCCTCTTTGGCGTGGCTGGTGGCATGGTGTCAAGCAGAGGAGCACATTGGCGAGTTTTCTAGAATTAGGATCTTGATACCACCCAGACACGTGGACAATAGGTAGTTTGCAAACCCTTACATGCTTTAATGTTTGGGAATCTATCGTTAACAGTGCGCGGTTGGCTCATCGGGCTGAACAGTGAGTTGGATATGCTCTATGCATATCTAGGGTGGATGTGTTGTCTGTTCGTTGGCTCGTTGAAGACTATGGTATGAAATAAAAAATTAAGCATCAAACATATATAAAATATCATCGAATTAACTAATAAAATTGTGAAAAAATAGAAACAAATCATAATTTGCATAAATCCGAAATATAGTCGTACCTGGGGCTGAATAGTGAGCTGCATGACAGAAAACATGCCAAAAGGTGACAAAACATATGTCAAACATGTAATTTAATAGTCGAAAATGATATCAAAACTAGGATCAACATAAAATCAACCAGGTTTTCCTGAGGCCTCCTCTGGCATGCAAATAGAGACGAACTCTTCTTGCAACTAAACAGACTGTACAGATTTGCCACCTTGATAATCATGCCCATTAATGATTGTATCGACCTCACAATTTGTGAACGTAATCTGTATCTATATCTTTGCAACCTGTGTTCTATTTGTATATGCTTTTTTGTGGCTCCAAATAGGTTTAAATAGGGGTTTGGGCACGTTTTTGGAGGGCCACACACCCCTTTTTAGTCCATATTCATGCCTTCAATTTTTAAATTAAATTCGCTGCTAACCATTATGTAGTGGGGATTTCTCCTCGGCTACATGCAAATGCATCAACCTTAGCTTGTCTAGAGCATAAGGAATATTTCAATGGAATGACAAAACTAGACAACAATAGAAACTACGATAACAAATTAAAGAAAATATTTGTAGGGTTTTAACACATATATCAACTAACTAATGCAAGAAAGATAAAATAAACACACCTTTCTCCTGCAAGTTGGGCCACCATAGGCATCCTCGAAATTGTTTCCACAGCTCCACGGGTTGGTTCTCCATTCTTCTCCATGAACAGTTGTCAAATGGGGGATGGATCCAAAGTGGGTACGGAGAGATATCAACGTACACCGTGGGAAATGGCGTGGCAAGGAGAATAATTGCAGGGAAGTATGTGGTATAACTGAGAAAAAAATGGCACAAGATAACCACAAGTGAATGAAAAGGTATTTTGGGAGAGCCCTTCACAATGTATTTATAGTATGGTCCTATGGTTTTTTGATCCAAGGTGATGATCCATGGTATTTTATTTCCCATGGTATTAATCTGTGGTTTTTTTACCCTTTCTCTTTTTTAGGGGTTTTGACCCCTTTGAAGGGTTTTTTAACCCTTTTTGGAAGAGAGTGGTGGTAAACCATAATAAATGCTCATCATCCCTTCATTTGTGGGAAGGAATAATGATGTTTTGGACCATTTTTGGTGGAAATACAATTGCAAAGGTCAAAAATGAAGGAAATATGGTGGGAATATGATGTATGTGTGTGGTTTATACCATGGAGAACTAGGTGGACAATTTTTAGTGTTAACAAATTTCCCCTTGATGTGTGAGGGCAGGATCTCATCATATGGCAGATAGACATCATAGGATCATGGGAATAATGCTGACAATAGTGGAAAGACTGGAGAGACCCGCGGAGAAGTGGAGCTTTCTCGTTCGAACTACGGTGGCTTTTGGTTTTTTATTGGTTCTCAAAAATGGATGAGATACATATAATGTGTGACATGTATATGGATGAGGCATGCATACCCATACTCATAACAATGTCAAAATAATAAATAATGAGATGAAGGCACAAAACATGGGAACCAATCAATACATATAAAAATAATGATACATAATGGTGGCCTCAATGGGAGGTTGAATACAATGCTGATATGAAGAACTGATACATAGGAACAATGGGATTTTCATGGAATGAAATATCATCAGAAGTGATTCTTTACTGAATCTAGAGGTGTACATATATATGGAATCAATGACTGAGAGTCAAAATATCTATGGTACAATATGTAGCATCAAGTACTGGAGATACATGGAAGCATAATACTGGGAGCTCTCGAAAACTATTGCCAAAGCAGCCCATAAATCACAAGGGACATGAGACTGTATGGGTCCCATAGGGAGACTCACTAATGTGCTAGATTCAGGTGAAAACTAGGGTCTTCGACCAAATAATGAACAAACCAATACCCTATACGAATCTCAACAATGTGATGATGTAGCTGAAGTCGAGCACGTGAGACAAAACCAACTCGAGAGGCACTAATGAATCCTATTAAGTGGTCCAAGGAACTCATCAGTGAGGTGGATGAAACCAGGATACATGGACCTCTGGGTCTATCCTATGGAATAGATGTGTTGACTTGGACAGAGGGAGACCTGCAACTAATCAAGGCAATGATGCTTCCTTGACTAGAAGCATGAGGGGGATAACCAAAGATGTGGAACAATCATGGGACTATCACATTGAATGGGGGAACAAGGGAAGGGGAGTATGGGGGACTAAAATTTCCTTTGTTCAGAGTATGATGGAAGGGATGAACTGGAAGAAAATGAAACTAACTCATGAGAGAGGGATCATAGTTGTAATACCGGGAAGATAACTGGAATGGGAAATACTGAGGGAGGTAACTGGAGTAGGACTACTCAGGGTATCCAAGGAAGAATCATCGCAGCATACTATGAACAAAGGTGACCCAATGGGAAAAGTTACCAAACTGTGATATCATATGTGGTGGTGCCAAAATACATTGCTTGGGCCTTCTTCATAGTTTAAGGAGCACAAAGAAGGGGTAGAAGTAAGCTCACTATGCTACAATATCGTGGATTTTTAGCAATCTCGAGAAGGTGAATGCTTGATGGTGTTTTCATTTTTAGAGAGTCTAAAAATAGGAAGAATACCCCAATGTGGTGTTTTTTTTGTATGTAGTCTCCTAATCCCCAAAAAGGATAAAAGTGTACAAAGGAGAGCTCTCCCAACCTTTGGGGAAGGGAGACCTATTTACTGTTGGTAGTTTAACCAGGTCAGAAAAGGTTAAACCTATACTGACTGGATGGTCGTTCAAATAATTTTACGAGCATGAATGAAACCAAGTTTTCTCAGCAATCATTTCTTGATGAGAAGGCTGGAAAATAGCTTAAAGACAACCTATGATGATATTTTTTGTAAATTATGGTCCCAATGGTCGACAAAGCATAAAAGGAGACAAAGGGAAACGTTCCTGTCTTGAATGTGTGAGGGTGGTCCTTTTCTTATGATATTCTATATAGTCTGAAAAAGGAGATAAATGAGGCTACATAGACGCCCTTTCAAATACTTTAATGAGCATGAAAGGAAGCAAGCGTGCTCGACAATCTTTTCATTCTTTTAGGAGTCAGAAAAGAGCTTAACATAAACTCCATAATGGTCAATCAAGCAAGGGGGAAGTGTTCGATATATGGAAAGAGGTTATGTTGTGTACATGGCTAAGAGGAATAAATGCAGAACACTGATGGGACCCCCTTGCAGAATGATGGATGGTGGTAAAAAATGGCCAACTGTGTAGTATGGATGGAGCGAGTGGCCCGTGAACATGCTAATACATAAAATGGGGATTCGCGCAAGGGCATGCAAATCAAGGTTACTTCCAGGAAATGGCCTAAAAAATCAATGGGATAAATAGAGACATGGGTATCGTCAAAAGATAGAGGACAAAAAACTGAATCCAGCAATGTGTACATCTCAAATGGACACCAGATGACTCTATGGCACACAGAAGAAAACTAGACCAAATTGAAGCCTATGGGTACAAAGCTAGCTCAATGTACAAAGTGTGATTTGAGTCGTGGCACACAAATTGAGGCGACTCTAAGAATGGACCGAAGAAAGTAGGGAGGGAGGAATTCTAGTAGGTCGTTTCTTGACTTGGGATATTTTTTCACAATGGCGACAACTTCCTAGCCTTATATAGGACTATCCATATGTGAGTATGGATTATCGGGGAGATCCAGAGAGGCCTCAACCTCTAGGACAAGTCCGGGGACCTGACGGTATGCTAGCACAGTGGTAGCTAGATCATACGTGTAATAGATACTGACAAAATACTGTGTGCATGTGTAGCGTGGGACCACACTCTCCAGCGGGATACCAATGACGCATGGGCATGGTGGATGTGTTAGATCCATATGCTCATGTGCGAAGGATGCGATAGAGTGTTAGAATGGACTCATTGCAACTTGACATGGAGTGACTACTGGAGGGGGTCACCAACATGTGGTAAAAATGATGTAAAACAAGAAATAAAAACTATGACACACGTGTACTCATGGTGGGTAAATTTGGGCATAGAACCTCTTGAGGTAGATCCCATTGTGGGGATTCTTCAAGAGGTGGTTTCCAGATTCATAAAGGATATGTGCCCCCTTGATGAGACATGGATGGATGATGTATGGGTCGTACCACATGGAATCAAACTTCCCTTTTCCTAGGTTATCATTGGCTTGAACATAGATGAGGACAAGGTTTCCTTCACTAAAGGTGAGAGGGTGGACGTGGGAGTCATAATGGGACTTAGATCGAGTCTTGGTTGCTTCGATCATCTGGAGTGTAGCACGATGATCCTCATTGGTATTTTTGAGCATAAGTAGGCATTTTTATAATGGTGAAGTATCAGGGAGTAGCTCGACGGCCAGACGGAGTGATGGAATTTGGCATTCAATGGGAAGAGCCTACTCCACACCATGGACTACGTGAAATGGGGTAAAAATGGTGGTCATTTTAGGGATCTCTCCATCATTACGAAAGTGGTGTCGGGATAGATCCAGTGGATATTCCACCGTTGAGGACAGGAAAGGACTACTGGAAGTCGAGATCGTGTAAATGGTGTTGGTTGTGTCCGAGGAAGAAACCCAGATGGTGGATCTCCTCAAGGACAGTGACGTCGAACTCATGCATGGCCTTGGAAATCATACAAATAGGAGCCAAACATGGTTCGGTCGGTGCTTTGGATTATTTTCCCCCAGTATTATTTGGATGAGGAGGGGAAGGCATGGAGACAGGACTAGTCTTCGATGGACCAGGAGGTGGGTGCGACATCGTCTCAATAGGTTGGACAGGAGTCAACACAACTTGGGGAGTCGAGGGAGGGGTGGGTGGATCGAGGTACCACACAAGAATTCCCAAAGTAAAAAAAGGTAAGTTGAGAGTAGCCATGATAGGATTTCTCACGATGCCAGATCGTGGAAAAAGGAAGGGAATCATGTGTACTGGGAATGAACCCCAATAATTCCTCGATGACTATGGTTGGGGTTGCGACTGAGGTTTCGATGTGGTTGAGATGTTACTGGATATGAGAGTGCACAAATCCAATATGTTATTCAGTGAAGGTGGAGGTGGTAGGGAAAAAAAGGTGTCCATCATAGGAGTGTTGGAAAATAAGACTGAGCCAACAACAGATAAGGATGGAATAGACGCACTGTCAATGGTAGTGTCGACAGTGGGAAGGACGTGTTCTAGTGTGGCCGACCCATTCGGATCATAGTACGTTAGTTGGTCGATTATGATGATATTTCCATCATGAGGGGACATCACGAGTTGAAAGACCTTAGAGGCCATGGCTCGCATGGCATACATGTAGCTACATCCTAGTAGGAGGTTGTAATCAAGTTGGGAATTGACAACCTCAATGTCAATCAACACCATTTTGCTGGCTAACTCAACATGAACATTTGTGAGAACCCCATGGGGATGAGCAAAGCGACCATCATAGGCACGAAGAGCAGTGGTGGATGGTTGAATGGTGGGAGATCCGATTTTCTACCAAACAAAGGTTGACATAACGTAGGTGGATGCCCCCTCATCAATAATGCAACAATGAATAACCAAATTTTGAATTGTGACCAGAACTTGGAAGGAGACTGATGATGGTATCATGGGTTCTCCTTGATCCAGGTTGAAGGTGATCAACCTGGAATCAGAGGGGTCTATGAAACCTAGCACAGACAACAATGATTCATTACGAGGGACGATTTTTAAGCACTTCCAGAGCAAACATGGTTGTAGGAGACCAGGCCAAGTTGTCAACTATGCTGTAGTTCAGGGCATCTCTGGCAGTGGTGTTGTTTGTGACACTACGCATAGGGAACCATGGGACTCTGTAAGTCCCATCTGTAGGGGGTATCTGCAAGTGTAGATACATGCTAGGAGTGGTAGAGGTAGACGTTGTTTATGGGTCAACGGTTTATGTGGTGGAGCCATACTGGTTTCGTCGAGTCTGGAAGTTGACTTTGGATGATAATGTCATAAGTTGATGGACACTAGACTTAGTGGGTTGAGCTGCAGCAGTGGTTGTGGGAGATTATGGGGCCAAGGTCTAGGTTGCAACCATTCCTTGGTGTGGTAGAAGGTTTTGGAGAACCATAGGTGGAGGACCTGGTGGTGTTGGGTTTGGCGGAGACGAAGCAGCCGCGTTGGGATCACGTTGACTATCGTTTTGGAGTAGTTGTTGGATGTGATTCAAGTGAGGAAACTAATGAGTGTAGTGGTTGTAAGTTTTATAGATAACACACAAATGGTTAGCCTGTAATTGCAGGTTCTTCCTAGGTTGAGAGGGACGCTAGGGGTTCTGTCCAAGAGGGTTGGTGTCGTTATTGTTTGGAGGGTTGGTCTGTTGGCCACCTCCTTGAGGCTAGTTGTTACCCCGATTCCTACCTCTCTTGTTCCTTCCCTTCCCTTGTTGGTTATTAAGGGTAGGTTGATTAGGGAGGTTATGTTGTGCGTAGACCTGTCCTGTAGAAACAGGAGTCGGGGCCAGAGCCGGAGTGGGTTGCATAGGTGGTACATAATAGACCACAGTAGTTGGCGAGGCTACAAATCTGGCCATTTGGCCACAACAAGAGTGTGCCAAACAAGTCAATCCATGAACATGAGGATTTGGTGCGAAAGACGCGTAGGAAGGGTTGGCTCTAGAATGAGCCGTTATGCATGAATAGTCAAGGGTGTAATCATGAGTCGCATAGGAGGAAGTATCTCTAGATTGAGTCGTCACACATGAGTAATCAGGGGCATAAATTTATTGGGAAACACTATGGGTGTTGCGAGGATGGGGTGGCATCATGGGAGAGGCCGAGTAAAATTGAGGGTGTTGGGTAACAGACCTGATAAGCCCATCAGCAACATGAGACTCCCTCGGTGTATCTAAGCGTGAGGTGCCGACATAAGGAGCATCAGGTTAACAACATACAAATAACCCAATTGTGTGTATACCAGATCGAACTATTGAGCCTTAAGTATAGCTTACTCTTCGGTTTTCAGGCGCTCAGATGCGACATCCTTGGCTATGGGGGGAGTAAGGTTTTGAGGAACCAATTTAGGAAGATCATATCTTCTAATTGAATATTTCACAAGCTACGATTATGGTGCCATTCATGGATATGATATGTGATATGGGTAGCTATGTTTTGTCAACAAGATAATAAGATCTCCACTCCCTCGTCATAACAGATGGGTAACTGGAAGTATTGAAGGAACATCGAATCTAATGAGGAGAAGTTAGGGTAGTTAGCATGAGGAAATTCAATGTACCATTTGGTGGTAGCACTAGTGAGTGTACGTTGGAATAACCTCAACCAGATGGAATCATCCACTATGTTGTTAGATGGACACCATAGGTGGAATGACATAATGTGATTTTGAGGATCTTCTCCTGCCTTACCCTCAAACTTATCGATGTTTGAGGGAAGTTTTGTAGGCATGAGAGGCCATTGTGGTTGATGAGTAATGGGGTAATTTTCCAACCATGCCAAATCAGGTAGGTTGAGACTTGCCATAAAAGGGATACTAGAACCGAGAGAGGCTCGGGTGGGACCAGCAATGGTGTCGGTGGCAACAGGATCGTAGTTCCCATGCCTAACTGGGGGTGGATAAGGTTGACTTTTGACAACAGGAAAATTCAATGGAACGGTAAGAATAGTTGAAATAGACGTGGAAGGGCCACTGCCCCTAGGTATAAATGGTGGAATGGTAGTGACCATGGGAGCTGGAATGGGACCACCACTAGTGGGTAGTGAACTAGTAGCAGTGTGTGTAGTGATAAGAGGCCCACTAGGACCATGTCTTTTTGGCATAGTGGAGGGGATATCGGTGATGATAGGTGGAATGGACGTGAGCTCACTACTAAAAATCCCCCCTTGGAAGGGATCAGGATGTACACTAGCCATGGGGCTAGATGGAGCAGTGAACAAGGTGGTTTGGGACTGATATGAATCTGAATCAGACTCAAAGGCCATGTGTGGCTCCAAAGGTGGTGAGTGATGTCCAAGATGGCTCCGACGGTGACGGTTCAAAGGACTAAACTAGGGGGTGTGCCCCATAAGCCTATGTGAACAGCGTGGTGGAGCTATGATTACTATATGAAGTGTTGTGTAATGAATGGAAACTCAAGAGTATCAATCGCAGGCTCAAAAACCCAACTATAACTGAGTTCGTAGAAGGAGAGCATATGAAATGGTGGCTCACAGGCAAACAAAAATATCTAAAACCAAACTACGACAACGGGTCACAGAAAGGTGAGTCTACAACGAAGTGGATAGAAAGCTAACAAGAAGCATTACCCATGAAATAAAAATGACTCACTATCCTATGGGGTATGAGTGCAAGAAAGCTCCTAACTACAAGCTGGAAGCTCCTCACAAATTATATCCTGAGTAGGGTGATGAAATCCTAGTCAGACAATACAAAATGGAAGAACACTACAGGCTAAGAGAATCCCCTTACCGAGAAGGACCTCTAGGTAAAATATCCCTAGAAGAATGACCGCTAGGATACCTCTTTCATGACACGTCCATTTGGTTTACTGATGATTCAAACCTTTGGCCCTCGACACCCAGTATACACCGACATGGATGAGGAGGACTATGAAGGTTTAGCATTCGGTACAAGATGGAGTGCGGTATTCCACCCTGACTTCCAGAACCCCTTCGTTGTGAATTAATCCTGTTGAGCAAGGGGCCTCCCGACAAACTAGTTGTGACCATGTCAACAAATACAAGAGGATTTTGGTCCCCTAATGGACAACAACTATGTCTCAAGATGTAAGTGACAGAGGGGTGTTTTTTGGATTCCTATCCCCAAATTCCTAACTTAGCTACAATATTGTTTTGTCCTCAAGCGAGGTTACAATGTTGGTTGTATTAAGTTAATTTTAAGGCTTGCTCGGGGTCATGAACTGAGCTTTTCACTTATATGGTGTGAAATCTGTACAACTGATGTGTATTCCAAACCCAGAAATCCATGACGAAGATGTTCCAATATCACTATCAGGATGCAAATATAATGCAGATAAAATAGTAAAGAATAGTAAATATGCAACAAAATTAAATTTTCTTCCAGAAATAAAATGTACTTGAAACAAACGAGCAATAAAAGGAACTAATCAAATGTAGTAAACATGATGGGGTATCAAACACAAAGCTCAACTAGAACGACTCATAAACCAAGTAAATGGGATCTCAAAACATACCAAAGGGCTATAAAAAGATCATATCTGGACATAAAATAGGTCGAAATAGCGTTTGGGACTGACAGGGGGTCTAAAACAGGGATCTGAAGCACAAAAACATACTGAAAGGATGCAGGTCGCACCTGTCGGTGGAACAAACGTGATCAAGGTCGCACACAATAGAGAAACAATGTGACTGGACATAAAAATAGTTGATGGTCGCAGGTCATGCAAAACAGAGGGTTGAGCGTGACAGGGTCATCGAAACTGAGTCATAGTAATGATCAGGGTTGGTCCAGAATCCTCGACAAGACCGATATGGGTTTTAAGTTAGGTCACTCTTATCAGAGCTAAAGGAGGGACCTAGGTCGTGCTTATCGGGTGGAAAGGAGCAACTGGGGCGTAGCTTCTGGTTGTATAAGAGAGAATCAACCTAAATAGAATTAAAAAAAAGAGTCGGCTAGGGTCGGGGGAAGGCACTGATGCAGTAATGGTTCGAATCGGTCACGAGGGGGCCATATCTGATATGGTTTAAGGCAAAAGAGTAGAACAAACCAATGGCTAACCTACAAAAACAAAGATCTGTATGGATCGACCAAGTGGAGTCGCCAAAACTGTAGTGGGGATTTCTCCCCGGCTACGTGCATATGCACCAACCTTAGCTCATCTAGAGCATAAGGAAGATTTCAATGGAATAACAAAAACTAAACAATAATAGAAACTACGATAATAAATTAAAGCAAATATTTTTAGGGTTTTAACACATATATCAACTAACTAATGCAAGAAATGTAAAATAAACACACCTTTCTCCTGCAAGATGGGACACCATAGCTGTCCTCGAAATTGGTTCCACAGCTATACAGGTTGGTTCTCTAGTCTTCTCCACAGACGGTTTTCAAACATGGGATGGATCTAAAGTGGGTATAGAGAGATCTCGACGTACACCGTGGGAAATGGCATGGCAATGGGAATAATGGCAAGGAAGTATGTGTTATAACTGAGAGCAAAATGGCACATCGTAACCACAAGTGAATGAAAAGGTATTTTGGGAGAGCCCTACACAATGTATTTATAGTATGATCCTAGGGTTTTTTGACCAAGGTGATGACTCTATCTATGGTTTTTTTACCCTTTCTCTTTTTTAGGGTTTTTTAACCCTTTTTGGGAGAGAGTGGGGGTAAACCATAATAAATGGTCATCATTTGTGGGAAGGAATAATGATGTTTTGGACCACTTTTGGTGGAAACACAATTGTGAAGGTAAAAAATGAAGGAAATATGGTGGGAATGTGATGTATGTATGTGGTTTAGACCATGGAGAGTTAGGTGAACAATTTTTAGTGTTAACACATTCAATGGTTGGAATTTGGATGAATGGTAAGGCATTGTAATGTTACTCTAGAGGTAATGGGATCCATCCCCATAGACTCTATTTTATATGTTCTATTTCTGTGTTTGTATTGGCGAGTTGGCTTGTGATTGGGATTTGCTCGGGTGGTTTTGTTGATGGTGGTACTACGGTGTTGGATTGTTATGTGGAAATGTGATGATGGTTAGAATTTCTCCATCAGTTACATTGGAATATGACTTGGTTCCCGCGTATACGGACTTGGTATTGTCCATGGGGTTGATGGCTAATCCCTCAGCCTCACCCTTTTTCAACTTTATATACAACCTACACACTATAGGGGTAAGAAACACTTGCGATAAACATGGTTAAGCTGGATGGATAGAGGAATTGACGGAGGTTGAGTTCAAGGGTTCGAACCCTGCAACCACCATATTTTTTTTATAAGCAATGCAACCACCTCCCAACAAGGCTTCCACGTGGCAGACCTTGATTGATCCACGCAGATGTTGATTCTACCACTTTTCAACCTATCATTGGTCCATATAACTACCACGTTGCCTCCAAGTGGCCTCTTGTAGGGTTTCCAGTCACCTCCTTTTTGATTGTACATGCCAATTGTGCATGCCACGTGGCACCTTGTGGGTGTTCCATGTGGCCCCTTTTTTCGTTTTTTAAGCTAATTTTACCTTTTTGCCAAGATTCCAAAACCCCATAACTTTCACATTTGGAGGTTGTTTTGCTTGAAACGAACGTTGCCAGAAAGTTATTGATGAGATCTACACATTAGTAAGATTTTATTCATTGTTTGAAGACTTTTATTTTGACCAAAATTTTGATATCTTCCTGGATCATTACAATTAATGTGTATAGAAATGCCTTCCTCTATGAAGGACATGTTTGAAGGACTTATAACGATGACATATAAGCTAGTGTCTATGCTAACTCATAAATGATATTATAGCTTTGAGCATATCTTGCATGAGGGTTATGCATAGTGCAACATATTCCCTTGGAACACTTGGGTTTGGTCAGTACTTGGCATGAAATATGCAAGAGTCCATTGGTGGATGATTGGTTATCATTTGGGTTAGTTGAAGGTAATTTGGGAGGCATGTCATATTGTTAGTTATAGGTTTGGATATTTACCTATATTGAGTTCATAATAATATTATGATAAGAGGTCTCATCAGTTAGGTCAGACTCTAAGGAGTATGTGACCTTATCTATTGGAGGTTACCCATTTCTTATTGGTTTCTATAATTCCTTACTAAAGGAAGACTTTATAAAAAAATTCAAGTATTGTTTATTGGGAAACATTAGCCCCTTATGGGGAGTTGATACCCTAACCATCCATCATCTCTTTCATTCTTTTGAAATTAGTGATTTGGGGACAATGGTGACTATAATGCCCAAACTCACCCCATAATGTGGAAGGTAAATCGTCCCATGTGCCATTTTTGTGTCCTTGTTTTGATTGGTTGTTGTTACGAGTGTTTTGATTTTGGTTTCACAAATTAGAATTTACCCTAGTATTATTATTTGGTTTAGGGTTGTTTCCCCCTAGACCTTATAATGGGTTTTGTATTTTTTTTTAAATTTTACTTTCACATTATTTTGTGGATTGGATGGATTTACTGTGTTCAATTGTTCAAATGCTCATATTATTTGAGTTGGTCAAGGTTAGACAAAGTTGACACTAACTTGTTGTGATGAGTTTTATGGTGTTGGGGGGGAGGGTGGGTAGGAAATTAGTTGGTTTCCAAGGGTAATCTGTATTTATTTGTCATAATATAGAACATTGATGTGTTTCAACTATTATGTGGGGGATTATATAGAGGGACTAGGCTATTAAGGGATATATCCATTCCCAAGAGGAGAATTTTGGGACCTCCATGTGATGGGATTGGTTTACTATGTGGATTTGTTGGTGCATTATAAGCCGTGTTGTAATGTCGAAATGTTATTTATCCATAGGGAATGCTACTAATACCTTGTGGGGTATTTTCTACATTATAATGGCTACCATAGTGATTATTTCCAAAGGTAGTATGGTTTTCATATGGATTAGTGATGTTCCATATGGTCGTTGTTACTCTATTAGTAGCATGGGACACACTAGGAATGTCTCTATTAGATGGATGGGGGAAAGGAGTGTTATTAAGGATCATATATAGATACCCTAACTAGCATATATTAGGTGGAAAACAAAAATTTGAGGGTTCCCTCATATTCAATCTACCAGATGGTGGTTGATACATATTTGGGTATCAAAGGTAAGAGGGATTTCAAAAACCAATCGAGGAGGAGTTTATATTTGACTTAAGCTTACATAAGTTGTGCCATTGAAACCATTAATAGATGTGATATGTGATGTGCATAAAGGTAGTTTGGTGGAAAATGGTGAGGATATCAATCCTATGTCATGGTAGACTAATAACTAGAAGAAAGTGAGGAATTCATTTGATAAGGATGCAAAGTGTGTGTGTGTGTGTGACCCTAGCTTAATTGATATACCATTTGGTTGATGGTCCAATAACTTTTATCTAAAACAATTGTTTTCCCAAGGAAAAGTTAAACAAGTTTTGGTTTTAAGATGGAAAATCCATTCGTAGTGTGAACAAGGTTGTGATGGAGCACATGTTGAAACGGTTAGCTCCGACAATTTTGGAAGTTTTGGGGGAAAAGTAATAATGTTGATAAATTATGATGGAAAAGTTGGTGAGTTAGTTAGAAGGGTTGTCCACTTTTTGGTAGTGGGAGAGGGATATAAATGCGGCCATTAGAGCCTATAAAAATGTAAAGGGTTGGGATTTTGGGGGTTCAGTACTCTTGAGTTCAATGAGTTGATTTGTGTTGTTCTATTTGGTTGAGTTTTGCATGGAGAAGAATAGATGTTGATGTGTAGAAGAGTCTGTAATGTCAATAGACCGTGTGCATTGTATGAAAGAGATGAATAAGAGTCTAAGAAGTACTATCAATCTACACACTATGTGCATGGAATGAATGTAATGGAGGTTGTGAATAGATTTGTACAGGTTGTGTTATCCCTAAAGTTGGACCTAGACTACAAGGGATCCAAGCTTAAGGAAATCTTAAGTCTGATAAAGACTAAATCAAAATAAAATCAAATCACAATATAGACTAAAACAAAACCTAAGGCTAAGATACTTTACAGTAGTACAAAGTACTAGGTAAGTTTCATATGGTACAGAGCTTTCATAGGTTAAACATGACTCACTTTACACTGAACAAATCTGGTATAGACAGCTGAATACATACAGATGTGTATAAATAATCAGAATATTTAATACAAGTATTCACAGAGAAATTAAAATGTATAACAGGCTGGTAAAGCAGTGATGGCAGCAAAGAAAATCCCAAAATTCAAATAGCACAACATTCAAAACAGCAATTCATACCAAGGATTCTATGATCCTGAAACATAAAGTGTAAATGCTATTGTTTATCAAATAAAGATAACTGTTATTTTCAATGAGAATTACAACATGGATGATTAATGACCACAGAAGCAAAAGAATCATTAAAGACAACAATTCATAGACTACAATGGCAAAACATCATTATATTACTTTCATAAATAGAACCTGTGAAGCTGTAAAGAGCATATGCTATGCGAAATCTGGTTCAATATACATCCAGCATAGTCCCAAAACTACCAAGCAACCAACCCCCTTTTCTACAGATTTTCTATCTGCCTTTATACAAAAATATATCTTATCTAACAGTAACTATCAATCCTAAAAAGATGGATCGATCCCTACAAAAGTGGGATATCAAATCCCCCTCAAAAATGATTAATACACATGTCCAACAGCTGTCTCTTTATGACAAAATAAAACAAAACAACATTAAATGCTACAAACTTCTAGATGCTACTGGTTTTAACCTTTTAACTGTAGACCAGATATGGCAGCGGGAATGAAGTTACACGGCAGTTAACTGATGATGGATGGAGGCCAACCGTACCGTCTTCTTTAGTAAAAAACGCAGTTCTTTTTTCCCCTGAGCTTGCACTGGACTACACTTGGAAAAAGACCAGCGCATAAAATAGCACAGACCATTTCGGTATCTTCACTGTACTAATTATATACCTTAGGATCCAAGGATTTATCAATAAATCCTATGCCAGTGAGTAAATCACAAAATTGGTTCCGCATATTTTCCATCATTTGTAATGATGATGAAGATAAGAATTTCTGCCAACAAAACTGGACTTCACGACCACCAAGCTTTGCAAGTTGCCAAGCCTCAAAAAGCCCTCAACATACATATGTGATCACTATATGAATCTCCTGCAAAAGATCTTTTTGCCTTATCAGCTTCT
>LPNX010351106.1:471543-490571 GCA_001517045.1 Pseudotsuga menziesii
CGTCTATTGTGATATTTGTCTCTGCAATATTGGTAGCAAGTATGATTTTCTTCATCCCATTAGGTAGTCGCTGAAATATATCGCGCTGATTTAATGTAGGCATGGACCCATGTAATGGCAACAACAAGAATTTGTTTCGATTTCCCAGGTATTGGTTTCCTCTAAGCTTCTCATGTAGTTTTGAAATATCATCCCAACCAGTAAGGAAAACAAGAATTGCACCATCCCCTTCATGGTGACAAATATATACTAAAACGTCATATTGGAGATATAGAAATCTCAGGCTGGAAGTATATACCATGTATAATATTCAAAATCACCCTGTATACGAACCAACATTCCTCAATTTAGATATCCTGTACCAGCTCTTCGAACTTTCTGCACATTGTTCTCATGAGATTTGGCACCAACTCGACCATAGAACACATCTCTCTGCAAACTAGAGTCAATTTACGGTGTACAGAACTGGAAATAGTGTTATGCACTTCCGGAGGTTTGATCCTGGGCCAACAGATTCCCAGAACAAAACATAGAGCCACATGCCAAGGAATTCCTAGTCTTTACAACCGCCAAATGAAATTTTGAATGGAAAGGGATACGTGTATACCACCTTATGCCATAATAAATCCTCCATTAATTTCAGGAACGGACATATGGTTGACATGACACATTTGTACCCTTTGAATGTCTCCACATTAAACATTGATATGTGACATATATCATTAGAACCACATTCATAACCAAAGTTCATGCTATAACATACAAAATTATAATCAAAAGATTATATTTATCTATATTTATATCACAAACCATAATTTCTCGGCCCTCATATCATATATGTATTAGAAATACAAATTTGCTGCAAGTTCTCGTTGCGCTGCCAGCTTGGGACTTCTGCTATCAGTTTATGATTTTTACCATACAAAGCATAAATCCTTACACAAACACAAAGTTTTATTTACTGAATAGATTTCTGATGATTTAAGATATCTTCAGGAGACTAAAGGTTAATAATCAAGCATAAAAATCCAAAAAGGAATTGAAAACCAACCAAGGCAAAATCAAAGGAAATTCAAAATTACACAATAAAAACTAAGAACAACCCTAGAGATAACAGGTTGTGTGTGTAGACCAAAGTGTTTAAGATCCGAATCTTGCTAATTAATGAACACTTTTATGGATTTTTCATGTATGGGTTTCCACGTTAAACTTTATGTGTCGAATGGTGCATGATAATTGTGTGAATGTTTTATTTGGTATTGTTGTGGCTCATGATAACATGCTAGATTCTGACTAAGTAATTGATTTGACAAGGTTTAATGTAACTTATGAATATGTTTTGAATCTATGCATGGGTTGTAACACTCTATTGATAGTTATGCATGATGACTTATTTGTCGATGCTTAACAAGAGAAGGTCCCCTTTACGACTGCAGATGCCTAATTCCTGTAGCTCCTATAGGTATCTTGGGTGAGACCTCACTTGCATCATAGGTGTTTCAAACAGGGTTAAACCTTGTCGGGCCGTGTTGGCAGTCAGTAACAACCCCTTCACTTTTTTCGTTGAGATGAAGGGGACCAGCTCTCTTTTATGATTTACCTTTTAAAGATTATAAAAGAACGCCTTCAGAATCCTTGATTCTGAAGGTACTATCAATTATAAAAGAGTTAAGAGTCATATTAGAAATTTATGAAAACACTTTCATAAATTTGATAAATTAGCAGCTGTCAGTCTGATTATATATGTTGATTTAAGAGATTTAAAAGTATAGTATGCTAATCAGCTTTTAAAGAAGACACATTTTGATTTTTTGGGGAGCTTAGGTATTGATAAGATATTATAAGTTCTTGAAATCCCTAGAACTAAAGGTGATTTATTAATTAAAAATATTTTGTAAACCTAAAAGTTCATATTTCACATATAACTTAATCTTTAATATCATATCATTGCTTTGTAAAAATTGTATATATATAACTAGTGAGAGTGCAAATAAATGAATATTATTTTGAAATTTTCATGTGTCATATAAATATAACCATAATAGTTTTGAAAGCTTTATATCCTATCGAATCTGGTTTTGGGACATAAATGGTTAGAATTTCATAAAGTATTTAAAACTATATTTCGAAATAAAACTACATGTATATATATGGTTTAAGTGTGAATAGGGATCATTAGTTAGTTGCATTTCAGAAAGCTTAAGAACATTACGAATTATTATTATAACTCTACATCATCATGTTAACGAACACGACTTCCTTCCACGTGTAATCTAGGGTGATTATCAATTGACAGTTTTAATGAAGATACGTGATTCATATGGCTAATAGACAAACATCTGTTACAAGGATCGCTGCATGAAGATTGAATTCGTATTGGTATGAGGATTTGAAGATTGAATTCGTATTAACACCTATCAATTTAATTGACAATTGTGGGTGTAATGATAAAATCGTATAAGTAGAATTTAATTGCATATATGACTGATAACCATTCTCGTTCATGATGTTGTACAAGCTCATCATTTCAGATTTAATGTCATTAATGTTTTGATTTATAATCCATGAATAGAATGATTTCTGATATGAAGGATTAGTTAGAGTTTGAAATTTCCTTTTACATACTGCTTTCTGAAGAATTTCAGTTAGTCGTGGCTAGTCTTCTCATTTATCATAGCGAAAGCACTAGCTGTTGTGCTCATCATCTCCAAATTTGGTGAAAATGGCCAAAATTGGGGTTCTCATATTCGTCACATATGAAGCAACTGAGGATTTGACATTTCACATAATGCCTTATACTTGGGTTCCTATTCCTTCCATTTTCATGACTTCATTCATTTCAATCCATAACCAGAGTTGTAGTGAGGAAACAATGGCTCCTCTCAGCCAATTTGAAATTTCAGGACCTGAGCTAGTTGAAGCCGATGAGAAAGCTTCTCTATTATTCGAAAAGATTGGATGGGGTCAGTTTTTCAGATGTTTTAGTGTCCATAATGTGGAGGTTACTAAACAATTTTCTATGAGTTTTAAGGAAAATGTAGCTCAGATTGGAGATTTCAAGTTTATAATTGACAAAGATAAAATTGCAGAAGCTACGAAGCTTCCTCAAACTGGAGAGCGATGGTTTAAAGGAGGAAAAGTGGATAAGAAGAAATGTCAGTCCTTATTGTTGCCCTTACCGGCTAATGCAAAGTTGAATATTGGGGTTTCGGTTAAATTTTTAAAGCCAAAATGGAGAGCATTTTATGAAATCCTAGTCAGGTATGTATCTTGTGATCGCCGATTCTCTTATCTGCATTATTATCATCTGCGACTACTGTTAGCATTGAAAGGCTCTAAACTTAATCTTCCATTTTACCTATTGCAAAGTCTGAAGAAAATGGCACATTCGGTACAAACTACCATACGTAATCCTGATAGGAATTTGTTCCACCATGGTCTAATTCAAATTTCAATCCAGCATCAGCTGTCTCTTAGCTGTAAATCTTGGGATGAGTTTTTGGTTGGATGTAAATTAGGGCCAACACAGTATTGGCCAAGCCCTCCCCCTAAAAATCGTAGGAAACGTAAGGCTCCAATAAAATCTGAAGTTGATGCTGTTCATAAGGCTGAGTTAAAGGATAAAGAGCTTCAGGAAGCAAATCCACCTATAAGTACTTGTATTATTAATGATGGAACAACCATGGATCAATCTCCATCGGACAAGTGCTTTAGTACACCTACAAAGGTAAAGGGCAGATTGACCGAAAATGAAGATGTTAATACTGTTAATTATGAAAACCCATCTGAGTTATGTACTCCTTGAAAACATGGTGATGAGTCCATGAGAAAACTTGAACAATTAGGGCAGGTGTGTTGTGACAAAGGGGGTTTTGAACCAAAAGGTCTTGTGTTTGTTCATACAAGAAGAATCACTAGAAGTATGAATACTACACATATAACCTCTGTTCCTGCAGCCACTCAACAGAGTACTCAGCCAGTGATTGTCCATCTTGAGGATGATGTTCCATCATTGGATCCCAAAACCACGCATATGGATGAACCTATTCTCATAGAGAATAATCGTGAAAAATCATTGGCTAAAGATATTACGGAGTCAGGTAAGTGTGAAGCTGCTCCATCATGTATGGATGCTTGTGGTTCAGGCCCTAAGCCATCGTTTATGAGCTTTCCATCACCAGATCAAGATATAGATAATCTTGATTCTTCTCAAGCAGATGATTCATGTCATGATAAGGAGGAAGAAACTCTCCAACAAGTCCTTGGCAGAGTATATGAAACTAAAATTGAAGAATTAAAAAATGAACTAAAAGAATGTCAAGCAAACACAACTTTGAAAGATGAGGAAAATAAAACATTCAGGGCAGAGTTATTAAAATGGATTAATAGATGGAAGGACATGAAAATAAAGAAGAATCAATACAAGAAAGCAAAAAAATTAATGATAGACACAAACCAGCACTTGCTTGAGCAAGTAGATCGACAGAAGCTAGTAATCATCGGGCTCAAAGATAAACTTTCTGAGGCCAGAAGAGTGATCAATTTACAAAGTAGAACCGGATGGTGTTTCTATTTTTGGTTATATGGTTTATATTTCTGTCAACAGGTAATAAAATATTTTTAAGAGCATACCTGCAAAATCATAGATTTTGCAGGCATGCGTGTAATTGATTGGTTTTATTGTTATTTCTGTTGAAACTGGTTTTAATAAGACTCTTATATTTATTGAACAGGTGTACATGGTATCACTATCCTCAGTAGATACAGGACATTTCGGATCACAGTTGGCAGACATTGATGCTTCTTGAAGATTGGAATTTCAAAATAGCCACGAATATGTCAGTTTCCTTAAATCAGGAGATGATACAGGCTAGTTGTTTTTGTTTTTATCCTATAGTAATATTTGTGACAGGTGTCTTTTGAAGAGATTCGATGCACTTTAATAGGAATAGACCTCCTATGGTATTGAATACAACATTTATGAAGAAACTGAATTGAAAGACTCGTGGGGTTATATATAAACTAGTAATTTTTATGCAAAGGGGATGGAGTGGCTGAAGAAAAACATTATTAAAATATTATTTCAGTACTAGTTTTATTCCTTACTGAGGTTTTATCTTCAGAGGTGGAATGTGACTGGAAATTCTCAGACTGGTATAGTTGATCAGTATTATTTTGGATACTCTTTTTTATATTTCAATATATAATCTTCTACTTATAATATTGATGCAGTATACTTGGTTATGCTTGTATTCATTATGTGATATTACACTTTGTCAACACAATATTGTTATTTGAATTAGTATGTTATTATAATTGAATTAATCAGTGTTTTTCGAGATATAATGATATACATATTTATGTTTGTTTTGTTCTCATTTGTATTTTTGCAATGATTCCATTTTGAACATTATCTTCTATTCAAATAATGTTGTTTATTAGTTGTTAATTAATTAAACGTTTCAGAAAAATTTGAAGTAATTGCTTATTTCAATTTCTCTGTCAAGTTAACTTATAGCAGAATGATTTAGTGTGGATGATTTAAATATTTTCATTTAAATCCTACTCATTTATCTTTCTGTTCATTATTATATTAATTGATAATTAATATAATATTCAAATTGCTCTCAACTGGGATAGGATAGTTTAGTTAGTGTTATTTTAGTATAGTTTACATTTAACGGTTGTTAAATAGAATTTGGGTAATTTTAGAATAATTATAATAGTCTTTTTAAAATTTAAGATATTAAATACACAATCCTCAAAACGAAGACTTTCATTAAGAAAGTAATTCTAGGATAACTTAGGTAGTAGAAAACTAATTTTAGGGTTTATTTAGATAGAAATAACATTAGGATAAATTTTTACTGAATTTTAGTTTCTCCTTAAGAGAAAAATTCAGTTGGTAGCAGGACCATAACCTGCAATATTTTTCTATCTCAAACACACCGGGAGCTGCTTTAAGCTACTTGTGTGGGCTTAATCTACTTAGTTGGCCTAGGTCAGAAAATCAGGCCAACAAATGGCGCTAGAAGGAGGGCTTGTTAATGATTAATGGTAGGTGAAACTAATGATAAACTTTCAACCAGTCAACATCCTCCAGAAGTCAGTAGATCACCATTTAGAGAATCTGTTAGGAGCATCCTTGAACGTGATCATATCACATCTCCATTTATTCTTGAACAAATTACTCAAACTTTAAAAGAATCACGACATATTCTTACAAGAGCATATGCTAATCAACTTGGTGTATCTCCAATAGATTATGGTCTACCTAGACAACAACGACGTAATCCGCAATTGAACATAGTTACTCAAGATTTGCAAGAAGCTGATAGCACTCCATGCTATCAAATTAGAAGTCATCAGAGACAAACTACTCAAACAAACACTGCTAGAAGACTAAATTCAATAGGCGGTTTTGATCAGCCACCTTCTGCTCCAGAATCACCACCTGATAGTCCAAGATCATCCAATCCAGGGAGTTCTTTAGGTTCTGAGAGAAGTCCTATGGTGGGAAACGTACCTGTGGGAGGAGGAGCTAATCCTGTGCCTAATCCACAACTCCCTTCATTGAGAACAGCTGCTGTAGCCATCCCTGGTATACAACATCATTTGGCTAAACATTCAGATAAAATTCTTCCTAAATTTAACCCAGATGACAAAGAACCTGTTGAGGTACATGTAGACAAATTCATGTTAGCTGTTCAAACCATGAATGTTCAGCATGAAGATGTGGTTTGTCGATTGTTTCCTCTAACTTTTGAAAGAAGAGCCTCTACTTGGTAGTTTTCATTAGTACAAGGATCAATTACAAATTGGGGTGAATTTAATAAAGCTTTTTTAGATAAATTTGGGGAAGATAAAACACCTGCTCTTTTAGCCCTGGAGTTATCTCGGATTAAAATGGAGTCTAAAGAAAGGATAAAGGATTTTAACCAGAGGTTTCTTACATTAAAAAATAAAATTCCAATTGCTTCTCAACCACTCGAGGATATAATTATTGAAAATTATACTTCAACTTTACCAAAATATTCTGGGATGTTTGTTTAGAGAGCTGGGAAAACAACGTTGGTAGAAACTTTTGAGGAATCCATTAAAGTCGAGAAGGATTCTATGTCCTATGAACCAGATAGAAGTGGGAAATCTGATACTTTCCCTCGTAAGAAGATTGAAAAACTCAATTCAGAAAAAGATAAAGCATTTGACGTAGAACAGCTGCAAAATGCTATTCGGTCATTATCTAATGAAGTTGTAGGATTAAAGAAAACCAATTCTGAAGCTTCTTCTTCTAGGGGATATTTCAGAAATTAGTTTATACAAAATCCGAATACAAATAATAAAACAAGTACACCACGCGACATAGAAGCAAATGAAGAGATTTTTAATACAATTCGAGCTGTTTTATCTTTATCAGAGATTCCTTCTAATCAAGAAATAACTGAAAATGAAGAAGAAGAGGAATCATAAAATGATGAAGAATCGGAGGAACCTCAACAAGTTAACGATCATTTCTGGGATAGTCTTGTAAAAGAATATGAGAGTAAAAGTCCACCTACAGGAAAACATGCCTATAATACTTGTAGTAGAACATTCTCAAACACTCTTGGAGCTTCATCAAGTTCTGCTCCAAGTAATGACAACAATAATTCACAACCCAATAAACAAACTCAATCTGGCAAGCAGACTCAATCAACAAAAATTACCCAACCCATTCAAAATGCTCCAAAATTAGATTTACAATATGATATAATTGAAGATCTGAAGAAGACACGTGCAAACATCAGTATGTATGATCTTCTTCAAATTTACCCAATGCCTAACAGTCATGTTATAAATCCTGCCATGAGTTCAATTATTCCTAATGTGAAACAAAATGTTGCTGCAAATAATTCTAATGATGATTTAACAGCAACTGATAAAGGAAAATCAACAACTGACAAATCCTCACTAATAGGAAATATTTCTTAATCAACCACACCTCCATTCTTACCTACCTTTGAGATTTTCAATAGGAATGTTCACAATTGCATGGTAGATTCCGGAGCATCCTCCAATGTGATGCCTTTATCAGTATGCAAAAGGTTGAATGGAAAATATGTTCCATCAAATTCACAAATAACTCAATTGTATAGGACAAATGTGAAGGTTGTAGGGGAGATGAAATATATTTTAGTCAGGATTGCTTGCAACCCTTCAGTTTTTCAAATTATAGATATTTTTGTTGCAGATATTCCTGATGCATATGGGCTATTTTTAAGTAGAGATTGGTCTCAACAATTGAATGGATTCTTTGTCACAGATTGGTCAACATTATGGTTACCTAAGAACGGAAAGTCAAATCAAATAAAAATAAACAGAGAAAGATATATGAAACATACTGTGACAGAACTACATGATCCTAGCGAACCGGTTTTATTTTCAGACTCCATTATGGGGAATTACATGTATGAATTGGGATTTGGTAATTTTAAAGCTGAAAATTCTACTTTTTCTGAAAATAAACAGCAATCAGAAATTAGAAATGTGACATCTATTTCTCCTGATTCTCCATTCAAGGAAATTATTAATGATGTAGATAATCTTAATATTGTAAATATTATAGAAAGTAAAGTAGTTGTTAATAGTTCTACTTGGACTCTATATTTCGATGGTGCGAAATCTAAAGAAGGAGTCGGAGTTGGTTGCCTGCTGGTAGACCCTCAGGGAAATAAAACATGTATAGCTTGTAGGATGGAATTTACTTGTACAAACAATACTGTGGAATATGAAGCTTTAATACAGGGTTTGAAAAAAACAATTGATTTGGAAATCAAAGAGTTAATTGCATACGGTGATTCCGAAATCATCGTCAGACAGGTCCATAACTCTATTCACTGCTTTTCTGAACATTTACAAAATTATCAACGAGAGGTATGGAACCTTATTTCACATTTTGATGCGTTGAACATAATTTCAGTTCCAAGAACTCAAAATCAAGAAGCAGATTTATTAGCAAATGTAGCATCAAAACTAATTCCATCATAAAATCTTACACCAGATTTATTTTCAGTGGAATTGATTTTTAGGCCTTCTATACCCGATAATATTTTTAACTGGTGTGTATTTGATAATGATGTGCAGGTGCTGAATTTTCTGATGAATGAGGATACCTTTAAAGATTCAGCCATTGATGAAGTTACTCATGACGAAAATCTGTGGGATTTTTCGGTAATAAATGATTTTTGTTCAGTTAAAAAAGCTTTTGAAAAGGTAAAACCGATCCCTAATTCAGTATTTAGATTAGAAAAGTTCTTTGATCTTCAAGATAAATTTAGATCTATCCCTAATTGTAAAACTAATAGCTCTCAAATGAGATATGAAAGCATAAATTTAGGAACATAACTAAATCCCCAAGCTATAAATCTAGGAATAGATTGCAACCCTGCAAAAAAAACAACATTTATAAAGTTGTTTAAAGAATTTAAGGATGTCTTTGCATGGACATATGACGATCTGAAAACCTTTAACACACAAGTCATGCAACACATAATTCCAATTAAACAGGAGTCAAAACCTTTTCAACAAAAACTAAGGAAATATCACCCGTCACTAGAACCAACAATTAAGAAGGAACTAAATAAATTGTTAGCTACCAAGATTATTTTTCCCATCAGACATACTCAATGGGTAGCCAACCTAGTTCCAGTTAGGAAGAAAAACATAGATATAAGATCATGTGTAGATTTTAGAAATCTTAATAAGTCTTCTGAAAAGGATAATTACCCAGTTCCTCCCATGGAACAAATTCTTCAAAAGGTGTCTGGGTCTGAGATACTGTCACTTCTTGATAGATTCTCAGGATACAACCAAATATTAGTTTCCCCAGATGATCAATTGAAAACAACTTTTAGAACTCCATGGGGAACATATGCTTACCACAAGATGCCCTTTGGGTTAATCAATGTTGGGGCAACTTTTCAACGGGCAATGGATATTGCTTTTAGAGGCTTAATTAACTATTCAGTAGTTTTCTATTTGGATGACGTTTCTGTATATTCTAAACATCGACCTAATCATATTAATCATCTTAGAAAGGTATTTGAATGATGTAGAAAATTTGGAATATGCTTAAATACTAAAAAAACAATATTTGCTATTTCAGAAGGTATTTTATTAGGTTGTGTGGTTTCAAAACACAGAATGATGATCGACCCTGAACGAACCCAAGCCATTTCAAAAATAACTTACCCTTCTATCAAGAAAGCAATGCAATCATTTCTCAGTAAAATAAATTTTGTTAGAAGATTCATTCCCAGTTTCTCCGAAATCATTCGTCCTTTGCAGAAAATGATTAAGAAGGACGCTATTTTTAATTAGGGACAAACCGAAAAAGAGTCATTTCAGAAAATCTTAGAAGCCATTTCAGAAGCTCCTAGACTTCTAAGCCCAGATTTTAACAAAGATTTCATATTGTATACTTTCGCTTCTAACACCTCATATGCAGCAGTTTTAACCCAACTAAATCAACAAAATAACGAAGTGCCAATCTCCTTTATGAGTTCAAATTTTAAAGGTGCCGAACTTAATTACCATGAAGTTGATAAGCAAGCTTTTGCTGTTTTTAAAGCTGTCAAACATTTTCGTCCATATTTATTGAAATCTAAAACGAAAATAATAGTCCCTTATTCCTCAGTTAGAAATTTGTTAGTGCAAAAGGATTTAGGTGAGAAAAGAGCACCTTAGATGACAGCCCTTCAAGAGTATGACTTAGAAATTAAACCTTCAACGATAGTCAAAGGTCAAGGATTATGTAAATTAGTTGCTGAAGCTGCTCATCTACGTTATGATAAAACTGAAGCTGTCATTCATGAATTTTTACTTACAAGGGAGATCTACTTCTATCCTCCACCACAGGATTCCTGGTATATAGACATAAGAATACTTTTGGAAACAGGAACTGTCCCTGATTACCTAGAACCAAGGAAGAAAAGAGCACTTAGATTGAAATCTGCTCCTTATTTATTAATTGGTAATATCCTTTTTCGGAGAAAATCAGATGGAGTATTGCTTCGATGTCTAGACAAAGATGAAATGGAAGTAATTCTGAAGGAGTTACATTTTGGACCAGCAGGAGGTCATTTTGGTGGAGAAACTAATGCACAAAAGATTCTTAGGGCTGGCTATTATTGGCCTACCTTATTTCGATATTCCTATGCTTTTGTTAGAAAATGCCAGGAATGTCAACTTGCTGCAGGAAGGGTAAAGAAACCTGCTTTTCCTTTACAACCTGTTTCAGTAGAAAGACCCTTTCAGCAATGGGGTATTGATATAGTAGGGCCAATAAATCCTCCCTCATCCAAACAACACAAGTATATAATGATTGCAACTGATTATTTTACTCGTTGGGCAGAAGCTGAACCATTAAGGGTTGTAAACACCAATCAGGTTATATTATTTTTAGAATCCTTTATCAAAACAAGATTTGGTGTTCCAGATTCCCTTGTCTTTGATAATTATTCATATTTTTCATCAGTTGAGTTAACTCAATTTTCCTTAGAGAAGGGAATAAGAATCAGGTATTCAGCTAACCATCATCCTCATGGAAATGGTTTAGCTGAATCAACACAATTTTTTTTATTGAAAATTCTCAAAAGAACTATTTCAGCTCACCATCGTGATTGGCATACAGAATTATTGAATGCCCTTTGGGCAGACAGAGTAACTCCTAAGGATGCGATAGGTAACTCACCCTTCTTCTTAGTTTATGGAATTGAAGCTATTTTACCGCTGAATTTATTTTTACCTTCATTACAGTTAGCTCAGTCTGTTCAAGATGAAGATTGTCAAGCAATGGAAAAGAGGATCAATAATTTCTTAAAGCTTGAGGAAGAAAGAGAAAAGTCAAAACAACACTTTACAAAACATCAACAAATGGTGAAGTCTTGGTTTGACCAATCCTTAAGTTCCAATCGAGAATTTCAGGTGGGAGACTTAGTTTTAAAATGGGATAAAGTTCATGAGGAAAAAGGAGATCATACTAAGTTTCAAAAGCTTTGGCTAGGTCCCTTTGTTATTGATAATAAGATAGGTCCAAGTACCTTTCGTTTACAAACACTAGAAGGCCAGTTTGAAACATTCCCAGTGAATGGACTGATCCTGAAAAAATATTTCTGTTAATATTTTAGGTCTTAAAATGTATATAATTTGTTTGCTGTTTGTAAATAATTTTATATTTTGTATAAACTGATTTATATTTTATAGAATTGAAGGATGATGATGAATTCATAAGACTTATGTAACTTTCAAACATCATTCCACTATTTCAACCAGTTATGATTCTCTTAATCAAATATTTTATTTGTATTAAAGACTGCCAATTTTTATATATATAATCAGTCAGTAATCTTTAAATGTCAACTGAAGAGATAAATGTAAATAAATAAATCCTCTAGTCAAAAGAGTCAGTTTGTTCATTAGTTTTAAAAATCATGATACTAGACTGAAATCTTTAAAAATTTGTTCAGGATGATCAAAGTTTCTTAAATCTATTCAAAACCTATCATTATTTTATTTTTAAGTATTACGTAGATTATTCCTTACCTTTTTATTTTTTATACTAAGTTGGGATAGCTAATTAATATCTTTTTCGAAGCTTGTACTTTTAAAAACTCATATAGATCTCCACCATCAGTCTTCAAAATTATTTACAATCTAAAAACTTTTAGAATTTGTTCCAGTTAATAAAATGCTAAAATGAGAGACAGAAGGTCTTAGCAATAAGCTAATATGATCAGAATCACAAATATCACTAGTATGACATTATTAGGAAACTAATGATGGATTTTGGTAAAAGTAAACCAAGAGATAAGGGGTCTCATCACGAGCCAGCTGATTCATTTTCTGGTGATATTAATGACTGACATAACCATTTGGTCACCATGCTGGGTAATGATCTCTCATTTTATAAAATTAAAATTTTTAAGTTTAGTAAAGAAAACATAATTTTTATTGAAGAATAGGAGGTCTCATCACGAGCCGGCCTAATCATGATCATCAGTACTGTCTAGGGTAACTTGATTTCTGATCACCAGGGTGATGGCTTTTGGTTTAAAAATCAAGAGACAAGAGGTCTCATCACGAGCTGGCTTGCTTATTCCAGACAGTTCTCGTGAATGATACTATCGCATTGGGACATCATACCTAGATAGTAGTCTTCAGTCAGAATTATTGTTTAAAGAAAAAGAAAAGCTATAAAAAAAAGAAAAAAAAAAGAAAAAAATAGTTATTATGTTATGGAACAAATTCTGGAAAGTTTTCGGAAGAGTAAATTTCTATATCCTATACTGATGGTGCAGATTATTTTTACTGTAAAGTACTTTGTTTCAATCAGGATATTTCTAGGTTTATCTCTAACAAGATCGCTATTTTAAAAGATGGGATATCTCTGAATTTTACTTATGAATATGAATAAGAATAATGGTTTTTATTCAGATAGAGAATTTTTGATTGTTTTAATAAGTTTTAAGATTTTGTTTATATCATTTATAAGCTGTATGAGCAGAGATAACTGGTTTGCCCAGGTCGTCGCCATTTGTTGGCAGTCAGCAACAACCCCTTCATTTTTCGTTGAGATGAAGGGGATCAGCTCTCTTTTATGATTTACCTTTTAAAGATTATAAAAGAGTGCCTTCAGAATCCTCGATTCTGAAGGTACTATCAATTATAAAAGAGTTAAGGGTCATATTAGAAATTTATGAAAACACTTTCATAAATTTGATAAATTAGCAGCTGTCAGTCTCATAAATTTTATATATGATCAATTTTATCATTAATTAATTCATATGATTATATATGTTGATTTAAGAGATTTAAAAGTATAGTATGCTAATCAGTTTTTAAAGAAGACACATTTTGAATTTGTTTGGAGCTTGGGTATTGATAAGATATTATAAGTTCTTGAAATCCCTAGAACTAAAGGTGATTTATTAATTACAAATATTTTGTAAACCTAAAAGTTCAGATTTCACATATAACTTAATCTTTAATATCATATCATTGCTTTGTAAAAATTGTATATATATAACTAGTGAGAGTGCAAATAAATGAATATTATTTTGAAATTTTCATGTGTCATATAAATATAACCATAATAGTTTTATAAGCTTTATATCCTATCGAATATGGTTTTGGGACATAAATGGTTAGAATTTCATAAAGTATTTAAAACTATATTTCGAAATAAAACTACATGTATATATATGGTTTAAGTGTGAATAGGGATCATTAGTTAGTTGCATTTCAGCAATCTCAAGAACATTACGAATTATTATTATAACTCTACATCATCATGTTAATGAACATGATTGCCTTCCACGTGTAATCTAGGGTGATTATCAATTGAAATTTTTAATGAAGATACGTGATTCATATGGCTAATAGACAAACATCTGTTACAAGGATCGCTGCATGAAGATTGAATTCGTATTGGTATGAGGATTTGGTTAACACCTATCAATTTAATTGACAGCTGTGGGTGTAATGATAAAATAGTATCAGTAGAATTTAATTGCATATATGATTGATAACCATTCTCATTCATGATGTTGTACGAGCTCATCATTCCAGATTTAATGTCATTAATGTTTTGATTTATAATCCCTGAATCGAATAATTTCTGATATGAAGGATTAGTTAGAGTTTGAAATTTCCTTTTACATACTGCTTTCTGAAGAATTTCAGTTAGTCGTGGCTAGTCTTCTCATTTATCATAGTGAAAGCACTGGTTGTTATGCTCATCATCTCCAAATTTGGTTAAAATGGCCAAAATTGGGGTTCTCATCTTTGTCACGTATGAAGAAACTGAGTATTTGACATTTTGCGTAATGCCTTATACTTGGGTGCCTATTCCTTCCATTTTCACGACTTCATTCATTTCAATCCATAACCAGAGTTGTAGTGAGGAAACAATGGCTCCTCTCAGTCGATTTGAAATTTCAGGACCCAAGCTAGTTGAAGCCGATGAGAAAGTTGCTCTGTTATTCGAAAATATTGGATGGGGTCAGTTTTTCAAATGTTTTAGTGGCCATAACGTGGAGGTTACTAAACAATTTTCTATGAGTTTTAAGGGAAATGTAGCTCAGATTGGAGATTTCATGTTTATAATTAACGAAGATAAAATTGCAGAAGCTACGAAGCTTCCTCAAACTGGAGAGCGATGGTTTAAAAGAGGAAAAGTGGATGAGAAGAAATGTCAGTCCTTATTGTTGCCCTTACCGGCCAATGCAAAGTTGAAGATTGGGGTTTTGGTTAAATTTTTAAAGCCAGAATGGCGAGCATTTTATGAAATCCTAGTCAGGTATGTATCTTGTGATGGCCGATTCTCTTATCTATGTTGAAATATTGTAACTTCGAAGAATATTCTTTATGTATCTTTTGTGGTCCCCGATGGTCCAACCGGGAGAACCACTTGTATTACATTGTACCCCAATGCTCCTAATCGGAAGAACTAATAAGAGTCATGAGGTAGTCCCCTCTATTTGTAAAGGTGGGTCATCAACACCCCAGTGTGGTTACTTGAGCCTACATGTGTAACTCGAGCCTACATGAGTTAACTTAAGCCGACATGTTGATTGAGTAAACTTTAAGTAAACGGATGAATATAAATAGAGGTGTAGTGCTCCTCATTTGAGATATACACACTCACTTGGAATAGCGCACTTGTGGAGGAGAGGAGTTGCTGGAGAAGGAGGAGAATCAGGTTTTTGATCTCCTTGTTGGTTTTACCTTTTTCCCTTTTGGGGCATCTATATTGAGGAAGCTTTTGCTGGGTTTTTCCCTTTAGGGTTTTCCCAGGATAAATCTGTGTTGTTCTTGTGATACTGTTTCTTTTAGTGATCCTGCTTTATATGCTTTTATTATGAAAAATGAAATGATATACTTATGTCTTAGTTAAGCATATGTAAATTCAACATGGTATCAGAGCTAACCTGAATAGGGCAGCTTTCACAAGTTACAGAAGCTAGGGATTCTTATTTTTGGTTCTCTCTCCACAATCAATCAGCAAAAGAAGGCTAGGCTGACTCTCATTTGAAGGGTGCATCGTTCTGTCGAAGCGGAATTCGATTCCGAGCATTTTCAATTTTCGATGTGGAAATTAGGGATTTCTACAGAAGAGGAATTTTTGAGTGAGACCAGCATAGGATTTTTCTCCTCATCAAAACCTAAGTTTAGAGTCCTGGATCAAGTTTTTTGGTTGGGTGAATCTCCGGGAAAGTCAAACCCTAGTTTGACCCCGAGCTAGAAAAACCCTAAATACTAAAACTGCTATGTTTTGGCACATTCGCTATATTTCGATATTGGCGAAGTATCAGGAGCTGAAAATTGCAGGGGCCTAATATAAAATCCCGATGAACACTGTGTCCAAAATTCATCCACAGATTCATTGTATTCGAGGAGATATGTTCTCTCCAAGTTAGGGTTCCAGCCTCTTCCAGAATTCATCCCTAAACAAGACACCTTGGGAGAATTGCAATATATTGGGCTAAAGAGGTCCAAATGGAATTCCTGAAGATGTTTTATAAAGGGAACGTATTTTAATTTTGGTTTTCCAATTATCATACTCAGAAGATGAACCAGTGACACGTGGAATTCCGTACAACTTCGCTGTTCTGAACAGTCCTGTAACAGGTCACCTTGGGAAAATGATCCTAAATCCCAAATGGTGAAACCAATTATGATGAAACCTACGGTGGTGGATCAGGGACATGCTATTTTACCTCTGTACACAATTTCAGACATATAGGATCAGAAAGTTCGGAGATATCATAGAAACAGTAACAGGAATTTCTGCAGAAGAAATTGGAAAATTAGGGCTTCCTATTTCGGGAGCTTCCCTCCACTGTTTTCAGAAATGGAGTACATTGGACAGATCCATTTGAAGAGATATATCTGTATATCCAATCAGATCTAAAAGATTCTGAGTTTTAAAATTAGGGTTTCTGTGACAAACCCTAGATTAGCCAGCTCCAGAACCAAGACGGACACCCCAAATCGGTAAGATCTAATCCTTTGCTATGTTCATTTGAGGTTCTCTTTTCAAAGTGATCTATGACATCAGATTGATGATAAGCTTGGTGAAGTTGACAACTTCCAATCCTAGAAGTAAATGATCTCTCTGAAGAAAATGGATTGGACACCTACATGAGCATAGAGGTTCCAGTTTCAGAGGGAGATGAGGCTAGAAGCCTTTTTCAAGAAAAACTTGGTCAAATCCCAGAAGATCATTGATGATTCAATTTCGAATCAACTTATACTACAAGTGTCTTCCCTAAAGACATCGATGAGGTTTTATTCCTTGACCAAGCTATTTGAAGGGAAGATCATAGATCAGATTATGACCTTAAGAAACCAGCTGAAGAATGTGAAGATCCAGAATGCAGAGAACATGCAGTCATAAGGATCTCTCAAATCAAAGAACAACTTCAAGCGGGGAAAGAAGAAGTGAAGAATGCAGAAGTGGTGATGGCCACCTTGGATGTCCTCCTAGGATCATGAAATTCATTCATTTAAGAAATGTGTTCCAGAAGGAAGTGATTACTTTCAGCCGACTTTGGGAAGAAGAAGAAGCTCGTCTATGAAGATCAAGCTCTCATCTTCCAAAGAAGATCCCTCAATAAATGAGAAATATTAAGATCTCAACTCTTGAAGAACTTCTTATCCACCTCAGCATTCGGATAAGAAACGACGCTATCATAAATGAAGAAGTCGATGAAGCTGAAGACTCAAGAAGGAGAATACCCATGAAACAAATAAAGATAAGTATTCAATTGTCATTTCATGATATTGTTTTGTTACACATTTGATTATATTCAGTTGATGTGTTATGCATGATAGATTGTTTGCATTAATGACTGTATACTACTAATATGCATGTGATGGGTAAGTAGCTAATGGTGCTATACAACTCTCCATTGCTAATTATCAAACCTCTTTGCTGACATATTGGATTAGTGCACAATCTCAATAATGTCATGGTAGAGATGGAAAGCATCTAGAAACTCTATGTGAGATATGGTTGAATGTTGTATTGACTAAACAGTTGCATGATGCATAATAATTTGTCGTTATGCATATGTTTTATGAAATAGTTCTAACCATGCAACTGGTGCATTTGAAATGCAGGAAAGGTCATGTACAGCCTCATTCAAGAAAAGAAGGATGAGACTTGTTCCGAAGAACAAGTGATGACAATTCAAGATTCACTCCAATAAACATGAATCTGAAGCTCCCAGAGTCAGAGACACCATGATGAAAGAAAGAGCTTCAGAGAGTTGTAGATCCACCTTGAAGGATGAAGACCACCATAGGTACAAGAGATAACCCAAGATGAAGAAAATAATGCTATGGAAGAAGCTATGATCAAATAATAACAGTTGATCATGGGGAATGATGTATATGATATGATGTACAAAGCAAGGTTCATGATTCTCCCTAGAAAGAATAGACTATGACATGACATACTCTATTGACCAGTATATGTCAAGCATAGAACCACCTGTGCAGAATAAATAAGGAAGATGATACTCCACTTCAGGGGGAGTGACTACAGAAGATTATATCTGAGTTCGACAGGGTATGACATGATGGATAGCTTTGTGATGGATCGAGACTTTACCAAGAGTAAAGTAGTTTCCAACCTTCAAGGTTGAATGCAAAAGACTAGGATATGTTGATGACCTGAGAAGACAAACTCATAGAAGATGTTGTGATACTAGAATGATGTTTGGGATATAGTACTCAAACCAGAAAGAAAGAATGTGGTATCTTCCAAATGGATTTGCAAGATAAGATATGTTGCTGATAGAAGTAAGGTAAGAGTTGCGGCTAGAGGTTTCTATCAGAAAGAGGGAATTAAATCTGAAGAGACACTTACTTCTAGAAGCAAGGCACATTTCCTTCAAATCTATCATGGTAGTTTCTTCCATGATGAAGTAAATACAAGCCTTCCTTAATGGTATGATTGAGGAAGAGTTTTACATCGAATAGTC
>LPNX010351106.1:498654-584081 GCA_001517045.1 Pseudotsuga menziesii
TGAGTTTTAGCGCAATTTTCAACCTAGTATTCATTCTCAACCAAGAAAATTAACCCAGGTTGCCTATTTTGTGCCCAGGTCACCCCAGGGCTTTCCTGGAAGATCTAGGTGGAAATCCTTTGCAAAACAAGGGGATAACAGAGAGCATTGCCGTGGATTGATTAGGAAAACCATAGCAGAGCAAAATTTCTCTTTTCCTTAGCTATCTATCTTTTTTTTAACAAGCAACATCTCATCCCACTTGAAGCTCTTATGTAAGAGTAGATTGCTGGTACCTTACCAGCCCAATCAGCCCATAAGGGGCAAACATATCATAAGTGGGATTTGAACCTGGGTGGGGAGGATAATGACTTGTCCTTTTAACCACCCAAGCTAGACCCAGTTGACAACCTTAGGATATAAGTCTTACAAAATAAAACATTATATTAATTTGTCTAATGGTATGACCATTTAAACTTGTCTTATATCAGTCTGCACTCACCACCTTCCCTTTATCTGACGAATGCTTTAACTTCCAACTTTGAAGAAATTCTCTAATGTATGCCTCACCTTTCAGTCTCTCTTGTTGATTTTTGAAATAGAATTTGTAGTCCTAAATGCTAAAGATTTTTACAGAAGTAATCATACTTGCTTATAATGAGCAGATTATGATAGATCCTTTAGTATTGTTGGCAGCTACAGATAAGGATTACCTTTAGACATGCTATGCCTAAACTGATACAATTGAAAATCAATTAATTTGTATAATTTCTTTTATTTTTTGACAAATATACTGATAACTGGTACCTTTAACAAATTTGAAATAGCTTCCATCCTTGACAAATTTAAATATACATATGAAAAAATGCAGAGTAATTGGGAGACATGATTGGTAGGGTAAAGAATTGGCATTTTTATTTGATTTTCCATATGGTGAGCATTCAATCTGCTTGATGGCACCCTAAGTAATCCAACCAAGGTTCAGAGCCTTGTCCATTTGTTACCCAAAATACATGGACATAAGTATGAATCCAAGACAAGATACCTCCTTTAGTTCTCAATAATCCTTTAGCTCCAATTGAGGATAGTGGAGTATGCATCAATGTATTTCCTCCCTCGACTAAGCTGTTTTTCTGTTACGCATAATTACCATGCTCAGACTTGGCGAGGCAGGTAACTTGCCATACTTAGCATACTTGCACTTGGCTTACTGAGCATAATAACAAAAAAACCATTTTAATGTAGGAGTTGTTACTGAGGACTATGTCAGCTATTGACTTAGGCTACTTGGTATACTTGGTAGTACTCACCAATATACAGGAGTATGGCAAGTAGTGACCAGTCACTACTTTAATGTATGTTGGAATCGTCCTGAGCCAAGTACTTTCTTTAGGGATATACTTGCCATGCTCAGGAGTTCTTGGGAGTCATAGTCAAGGGTATCACAACTATGTTATTATTCTCCATGTGGCCAGGTGCATAAACATGGTGCTCCAGACATTGTAAGGCATAGACTACACTCCAAAGGGGTATCCTTTCCTCTAATCATATTGGCACAATATATCAAATAGGTAGATACAATTTCTACTTGCTAAGTTGGTTTTATGTAACTAGCATGAACCCATGATGAATCTGTGATCCTTTATGTCCTCAAATAATTTTAGACTTAGTCAGCTACCATAGGATTCAGGGATGGAATTTTATGGATAAATGCCCATCATGGGCCAATTTACCCATCAAATACAGCTAAGATTTTCCAGAAACTGTCAAAATCTGGCTTAAAATACAAAAATATTTCAGATTTTCATTGTTACTTGCAATTTTGACTGGTGTCCGCCATTTGAAATTCCAACCCTGATAGGATTGTATTAATCTTTCTCTCATTATATCAGTCGTGCACAAAATAGAATGTTTCCACAAAGCACAAGTGCAAGTAATTGCACTGAATCCCATAATCACGTCCTTTCATAGCCATCAAAAAAGGCTATGGAAACTAGACTATCATCAATAAACCATAAGAATATATCATGTAAAATCCATGCCTTCTTGGATTCTACTTTGAATGGTGCAATAGAAGGTTAAGAAGAAGCCATGCCATTAATGGAGGTCTCATGCCTCTTACCTTTGGTGTCCTCCTGGTCAGGGTTCTCTTCTTCATTCCTGGAGGCTGGAACAGTTCTCTCTTGGGTCTTAGCACAACAATACTTCACTCCAACAAGGAAACCTGACCTCTGGGTCCTCTTGGCATTGCCTTACATGGGGAGACCCTTCATTTTTTGCTGTTCGTGTCTTCCAACTTTTTCTGAAGCGGTTCTATGCTCTTTTCTATCCTTGTGTACAGTAATAAGGGGTGCAATCCACAGTATACCCTTGGATTACCTGGCATTAAATTTGATTTAAAAATTGAAAATCTATAATTTGTCAAGCCATTCCTGAAATCAGGTGAATCACTTGCATGTCATATTTGCAGGTATTGAAGTCAGAAATACACTCCTTGAAATATAAGTGTACTACTCATGCTAATTTTATCCCAAATTCTCAAAAAACATTTATATTTGACCTTGCTTTGTGGTTTATGTTTTACAGCTTAAACTAATATCTTGAACTGATCCATTGTTGCCTCATGCTATAGTTATTGTAGAAAAGAGGAATGTTGATTTTTGAAAAAATTCATATGGATGGAATCTCATATGACGCATCTTGTTGATTTAAATTGCTTGCTTTTACATACTTGGTTTTGATAATTGGTCTTGGATTTGCTCTCGTATCTAGTCAGGGGACCTTCATCTTATCATACTTTTTCATTTTTGTCTATGCCAGGCTAGAGGCGTCTGAGAAGAAAGCTCAATTATTGAATGCAGAGGTTCAGTCCCTGAGGCAAGAGAAAAACAATATCAAGAGCAATCTTGAGAAGGTAGAGATTGAGGTGAGATGACAACAATGATGGCAATGTTTGAACTTTGAGATGAATTCTTTTAGAGATGAAACTCTTTGAATTTTTATTAAAAACAATAGGACTGATATGATGCAATAATGATTTCTGCAGATATTTTAAGTGTTGACAATTTGAAAATCTTCACTTTCTGCACATATTTTACATGCCGATAATTTGAAAACTTCACTTTCTGTACATATTTTAAATGGAAACAATTTCAAAACCTTCTCTTTCTGACACTCATTACTAGTTAGTTAACATCTTTTAAGGCGTGTCAGGTGCAATTACTAGATGAAGAGAATAAGGAGCTCAGACTACTTCTATGTGGGAAATATCAGGGGTCAGATGGCTATGTTATATCTCCTCTTCAAACAAAAGTAAGTAAAGCAGTACCATTTCCGGCCATATTTAGTATGATCCAATTTGAGAACTACGAATATGGTTTTCTATAATTCAAAAGTTTGAAGCTTTCAATTCCTTCTGAAAAGGTTGTTTTACCATTTCACTAGAGAATTTAATTTGAAATCAGCAGTTTATTCAGAAGAGTTATGAGTCATGACTCTTTAAAATGAAAGCGACAATGATTGTACACTGTCAAATAGCATCATTACATAGAGTGTTTCAATTTTATGGGTTACAAGCCTTGCTGTCAATGCTTAGCTATAGATAGACCAGCAGAACACACAATTTACTATAATATTTTTCATTTTCCTTATTTGCTAAAATGTTCTTTATGTTCGCCAAATTTTATAAAAGCCTCTATAGAACATTCATACTTGTGGACCATTTTCCTTGGGGCATATGACTGATCAGCTGTATTCATAGCTTGCCAATGAACTTATCATCTCCATGCGTTGTGATGCAATGTTAATCATTTGATCCAAAAGGTCATCTCTGCTATCATAAGATGCTACAAATTATATTATAGGTAGTGAGAAGAAACATTTGAAACCTCGATCACATCAACAGAGTCCTCAAAGATTTTGTTGCAGATATCTTAAAGGGAAGAAACACTTCTTTCCTATGTATGACTAAAGAGATCAATTAGCTTGCTCAAATTATTGTTTATCAACCGAAGCTTGTTTAGAAAGTAAATTATAGTCTTGCTATTGTTAAATTCAACATGAGATGTCATTCTCAGGAACCAAACCCTTCTCCAACATCTTATTGATGAGTAATTCTGCTTCAAAGTTCTTCTTTTCTTTGCAAAGTTCCCTGATTAAGGCCGTATATGTTTTAACATTTGGTTCAAAACCATTTTCCTCCATTGCTTTTAGTTTCTTAAGGCATCTTTCAGTTTCTCCATCCTCAAGAAGACCATCAATTAGCATTGTCCATGTCCCTTCATCAGGACTATAACCACTTTGTAATACATTCCCAAACAACCTTTCCGCTTCTTGTGCCTTGCCTTCTTTGCAGAGTCCATGAATCACAGAATTGTACAAAGAAAGGCTTGGTTCATAACCATTTTCAACCATTCTATCCAAAAGCTCCAGAGAATAGATGCAGTTTCCCTGTTTACAGTGCACATTAATTAGAGATGTATAAATTGCTTCATGAGGACAGAGGCCTCTGTCTTGCATATTTTTTATTAGCTGATCTGCCTCTAGGAGTATGCCACCCTTACATAATCCTGCAATTAAGGCACTATAAGTATCTATAGTAGGCTGACAATACTTCTCCATCATTTTGTCAAGAAGCTTGAATGCAAGATCAATGTTNAGTAGGCTGACAACACTTCTCCATCATTTTGTCAAGAAGCTTGAATGCAAGATCAATGTTTATTTCGTGTGGCATTCCATCCAGGGACTGAATTTCATCTAANACGATAATAATGAGCTACAACATGGGCTACAACATGGTTACTTCAAAGTCAAAACTCTCTATTAAATTATAGACCTCTGGCCATGTGGCGCATTCCAAAGTTCCTGTCTATAATAAGATAGAGGGAGAAGTTGACACCCGAAGAAAAGCGAATTTCTCTTTGCAGTTGCCACAACTCCAAAAATCACATAGCTGTAACTCCTAACTTGGAAGTCATCCCCATGCGACCTACTATGAGGCTAAACCAGTAAGGTACGGTGTTCCATAGTTTTAACCTATTCACACTGGCTTGTCCATTATTATCCCCTTTTTTCCCTGTTATTATGACTCTTCTTTAACATTCTTAGTAACTAACTATAAAATTATTGCTATTAATCCTTTTCTCTGGTTTGTTGTGCGCGGTGAATTATTCTTTCCATATATCCCCATGGTTGACGTATCTACAACAATTTTATTAGGATAGTCTTCTTGTACTCAATTCCTAGCTCCCCAGGGTTTTCTATTATTTGTTCTTTGCCATGAAGTAATCAATTCCTAGCTCCCTAGGGTTTTCTCTTATTTGTTCTTTGCCGTAAATTACTCAATCCCTAGCTCAACAGGATGGTTGTATTCCTTTCAAAATGCTAACAGCAATTTTGTTGCGATGGTCATGGTATTATTCAATTCATGACCTAAACCTTTGAAGGTGAGGTTTGGAGTCTTTGGACCTCTCCTCTATAGATAAACCAGTATGAAAAAGCTGCAGTTTTACCTAGAATTTACTCTAGCTATTCTTAAATTTGGATTTTCCATTATTTTCAGAATCTAATATCTAAACTGTGAAATATGTTCCTGGAATATTTGTTCTGTAGTCAAGTCTCAAAGTGCCCCCTCGTCATATTCTTCTGTTGCTCGATGATCCGTTTTATACAGAGGGCTTAATATTTTTGACGACGACTGGATTACAGCAACTATTGGCATCTAGGGAAATATTGCCTCATCTCTTTCTTGGTATGATTGTATGCCAACCATGCTATTATTTGTGATTTTTTTGGTAAAACAATTTATTAATTGGTAATTTGGAAAAATTGCAGGCAGCCAAGAAATAGTTTGCCCGGGGGGGGTGGGGGGGTGTTGGGGGTTGGTACAGTCTGTTCCTCTTAAGACTTAAATGTACAACCCAGTCTGAGTTATCCAACTACTAACCTTGGAACCATAATTTTATGGTCGGCCCCACCTTCTGGTGGGCTGTTTCCTTTACTGTAAATGTTTTGGAAACCAGCGAGCAGTCCACTTGGAATTATTTTGGAAACCAAAACACTATGGAATTGTCTGTAGGGACATCTTCGGACGTAAACATCTGCAGAAGTTCTGTATAGCTATTTCTGAGTACTGGTAAAGTTTCTAGGTAAAAGTTAAAACACACAGACAGACACACATATATATGTTCCTTTTCTTTTCTAATCTATAGCAGGTAGGTCTCACACAGCCCTAACCAAAAAACCCAGAAAAAGAAAATAAGTTCATGTACATACTATAGTATATATGCATATACATAAATGCATAATACTTTTATATATATTTATATTCTATAAATATTGTTACAACTTATGACTTCATATGTATAAATATTAATAGTCTGGTATGCAAAATATTTGTATTTAAATAATGTCTTTGTGTACATGTGGAGACATAGAGAGAGATGTTTCACTGTACCATGCAATTTTAAATTGTCATTTCAGAAGCTTGAGATATTTCCAATTTTCAGTGACATAGCTCAGAAACTATGCAGATCAGGCAACCCAGAATGAGACCAGGATATTTGCACTGCAGCGCATTTTATACCATTGCCAGGGTGGAGGTCATAGAGCTGTTGTTACAGATCTGGAACAACCAAGAGAACACTCAACCCATGTACTCGCCAATGGGGAACACTCTTAAAGCTTGATACAATAGGGTACATGAGTTGGATTACTCCACTTGTCAAGTTGTATTCAAGCATGCTTTATTAAGAAGAGATGGCATACTGTCTTGTATCCATGGATAGTCTAGGACTCTAGCCATTGTAGTATTTCTAGTGAGAGTTTTTTGGTTGTCCCTTCACATCTTGGGTGACCACTTGCTTGTCTGTCATAGGATTTTTGATATGGGTTACTTCCTCTGTTATAAAGTGGCTTGAGATATAATCTGGTCTCATTCTAAATAACATTCTTTAAATCAACTACAAAGTGAACCATTAAGGTTGTGCAGGAAGTGCCACTATGATTAGAATAGATGAGCACATAGGTCTGTCAGGCAGTGCTTTATCTATTGAATAAGCCCTAGACCAAGCAGATCTTGTAGAAGACAACCTTAAGAGGGGGTCTTTTTGCAAGGGGTACTGAGTCTCATTTGGAGCAGCATATTGCCAGTTTCTTCCTTTATTACCCAGCCTTGGATGTTAGGAGTAAGGTAGACACTGTTGCAGCCCCAATCTCACATCTTGGATATTCGACAGGACCTCAAAGATCATGCAACCCTGCCACGATTAGGGTACGCTGGGATGGCATGTCACTTTTAAATTTTTGTGCATGTGTGGTGTCCTGCCTTTCCATCATTTTGTAAACTTTGGGATCTCACTATATGTGTTTGATTTGTACTTTTATTTCTCCTTAATTAGTTCTTAGTTTTATTTTCTGAGATGAGGCACAAGGGTTGAATGTTATGGTGTACTATTACATAATTGAATGTTATGGTGTACATAATTGAATGTTATGGTGTGCCATGGAATTATCAGTATTATGTGGAGTGACTGCTACAGCAAGAAATTAATTGGATGGGAAATTTCCGGGACTCAGAACATCCAATAATATTTTCCAGGCATGTATTTGTGCTTCTCATTATAAATATCATCCGTCTATTATTTTGAATTAATTTTCTCACCATTTTTCTATGTTATGTGTGTTTAATACAATGATGTGAATGGAATGTGAGATAACTGATAAATGCTGTGATTAAATGAGTCCAAATAAATCATGAAAAAGAAAACCATACACACTTATTAGTGCACCGACAATCAGGGATTCAGTTGAGTTTCAAACAGTGGGTATCTAATTAGCATCCAAAGTACTTGTAGAAAGTACTGAACCAAGTTAGTGAGAATAATATCAGAGAAAGGTTAGCTCATAGCCAAGTGGGACATTTCAGGGTCTTGGGGTAAGATGAAAATCATTGTTGTTGCAAAGATAGTGAAATGCAACAATGTTGTATTTTGATTATGTACAAAATTTAAAATCTCTGATAGCCATGACAGTGAAATTCAATCTCTTTTAAACTGTTCATTTGTGCCAACTGTAGATACAGGGATCCACAGAAAACCAACTAGTAGTGACTCCAATTATTTTCCAATAATGCAGTTTTTACAATGTCTAGATATGAAACTTTCCTTGGAAAACTGGAAAATATGTGTAACCATTTGATGATCAATGTCACATTGTGACTTTTGGTTGAAATAACTTCAAGGGAAACTCGACTAAATGCCTCATGCTACACATTTATTACATGTAAATAAAAATTAAGCAAAATAACTTAATTACCCACAATTGCCCAAATTATTGCTACACAATGAATGATAACATTTTAATTTCAATCAAAATCATGAGAGATCTCGTTTCATTATCAAAATTTATAGTCAAATCAATATGTTTCAAGCAGCCCAAGGTTTAGAGAATATAACAGTCTAAATTTTAAAATTATAATCATTAATGTCTATATAATCCGATAAGTGCTGGGCATTGTCCATACTCCATAGTACTCCAGGTAAGTTTTTTTTTTTAAATTTCAAAAGTCGTCGCTTAAGCGATGGCTGCAGGTAATTTTTTTTTTTTAAAATTTCCAAAACCGTCGCTTAAGCGACTGCTGCAGGTAATTTAAAAAAAAAAAAATTTCAAAAACCGTCGCTTAAGCGATGGCTGCAGGTAATTTAAAAAAATAAAAATTTCACAACCGTTGCTTAAGCGACGCTTACGTTTAAATTTTAATATGGATTAGATGTCGGATAACCGACGATGTACGTTTAACCGACGATTTACTGATCGGTCGCTTAACCGACGGATTGAAAAGATGTCGGATAATCGACGAAAATCCACCGACGCTTAAAAAAAATCATAGTGTCGTGCATGCGACAGGGAAGTGTCGAAAATCTGACAATACGGCTGTCGGATTTTTGGTCGAAATGTAGTAGTGTCTTCCATTTTACCTATTGCAAAGTCTGAAGAAAATGGCATATTCGATACAAACTACCATAGGTAATCCTGATAGGAATTTGTTCCACCATGGTCTAATTCAAACTTCAATCCAGCATCAGCTGTCTCTTAGCTGTAAATCTTGGGATGAGTTTTTGGTTGGATGTAAATTAGGGCCAACACAGTATTGGCCAAACCCTCCCCCTAAAACTCGTAGGAAACGTAAGGCTCTAGTAAAATCTGAAGTTGATGCTGTTCATAAGGCTGAGTTAAAGGATAAAGAGATTCAGGAAGCAAATCCACCTATAAGTACTTGTATTAGTAACGATGGAACAACCATGGATCAATCTCCATCTGACAAGTGCTTTAGTACACCTACAAAGGTAAAGGGCAGATTGACCGAAAATGAAGATGTTAATACTGTTAATTATGAAAACCCATCTGAGTTATGTACTCCTCGAAAACATGGTGATGAGGCCATGAGAAAACTTGAACAATTAGTGTAGGTGTGTTGTGACAAAGGGGGTTTTGAACCAAAAGGTCTTGTGTTTGTTTGTAAAAGAAGAATCACTAGAAGTATGAATACTACACATACAGCCTCTGTTCCTGCACCCACTCAACACAGTACTCAGCTAGTGATTGTCCATCTTGAGGATGATGTTCCATCATTGGCTCCCAAAACCACGCATATGGATGAACCTATTCTCATAGAGAATAATCGTGAAAAATCATTGGCTAAAGATATTATGGAGTCAGGTAAGTGTGAAGCTGCTCCATCATGTATGGATGCTTGTGGTTCGGGCCCTTAGCCATTGTTTATGAGCTTTCCATCACCAGATCAAGATATAGATAATCTTGATTCTTCTCAAGCAGATGATTCATGTCATGATAAGGAGGAAGAAACTATCCAACAGGTCCTTGATAGAGTATATGAAACTAAAATTGAAGAATTAAAAAATGAACTAAAATAATGTCAAGCAAACGCAGCTTTGAAAGATGAGGAAAATAAAACATTCAGGGCAGAGTTATTAAACTGGATTAATAGATGGAAGGACATGAACATCAAGAAGAATCAATACAAGAAAGAAAAAAAATCAATGATAGACACAAACCAGCACTTGCTTGAGCAAGTAGATCGACAGAAGCTAGTAATCATCAGGCTCAAAGCTAAACTTTCTGAGGCCAGAAGAGTGATCAATTTACAAAGTAGAACCTGATGTTGTTTCTATTTTCGGTTATATGGTTTATCTTTTTGTCAACAGGTAATAAAATATTTTTAAGAGCATACCTACAAAATCGTAGATTTTGCAGGCATGCGTATAATTGATTGGTTTTATTGTTATTTCTGTTGAAACTGGTTTTAATAAGACTCTTATATTTATTGAACAGGTGTACATGGTATCACTATCCTCAGCAAATACAGGACGTTTCAGATCATAGTTGGCAAACATTGATGCTTCTTGAAGATTGGAATTTCAAAATAGCCACGAATATGTCAGTTCCCTTAAATCAGGAGATGATACAGGCTAGTTGTTTTTGTTTTTATCCTATAGTAATATTTGTGACAGGTGTCTTTTGAAGAGATTCGATGCACTTTAATAGGAATAGACCTCCTATGGTATTGAATAAAGCATTTATGAAGAAACTGAATTGAAAGACTCGTGGGGTTATATATAAACTAGTAATTTTTATGAAAAGGGGATGGAGTGGCTGAAGAAAAACATTATTGAAATATTATTTCAGTACTAGTTTTATTCCTTACTGAGGTTTTATCTTCAGAGGTGGAATGTGACTGGAAATTCTCAGACTGGTATCGTTGATCAGTATTATTTTGGATACTCTTTTTATATTTCAATATATAATCTTCTACTTATAATATTGATGCAGTATACTTGGTTATGCTTGTATTCATTATGTGATATTACACTTTGTCAACACAATATTGTTATTTGAATTAGTATGTTATTATAATTGAATTAATCAGTGTTTTTCGAGATATAATGATATACATATTTATGTTTGTTTTGATCTCATTTGTATTTTTGCAATGATTTCATTTTGAACATTATCTTCTATTCAAATATTTAATGTTGTTTATTAGTTGTTAATTAATTAAACGTTTCAGAAAAATTTGAACTAATTGCTTATTTCAATTTCTCTGTCAAGTTAACTTATAGCAGAATGATTTAGTGTGGATGATTTAAATATTTTCATTTAAATCCTACTAATTTATCTTTCTGTTCATTATTATATTAATTGATAATTAATATAATATTCAAATTGCTCTCAGCTAGGATAGGATAGTTTAGTTAGTGTTATTTTAGTATAGTTTACATTTAACGGTTGTTAAAAAAAAATTGGGTAATTTTAGAATAATTATAATAGTCTTTTTAAAATTTAAGATATTAAATACACAATCCTCAAAACGAAGACTTTCATTAAGAAAGCAATTCTAGGATAACTTAGGTAGTAGAAAACTAATTTTAGGGTTTATTTAGATAGAAATAACATTAGGATAAATTTTTACTGAATTTTAGTTTCTCCTTAAGAGAAAAGTTCAGTTGGTAGCAGGACCATAACCTGCGAGATTTTTCTATCTCAAACACACCGGGAGCTTCGTTAAGCTACTTGTGTGAGCTTAATCTCCTTAGTTGGCCTAGGTCAAAAAATCATGCCAACAGGCCGGTACTTTTAAGTTTTGTTGGTCAAATCATATGTTGAACCTGGGACATTTGAATATAGGCCAACAAATGGTTTTGTTGTTGGGACAGGGATCGTTGTGAAGGGGACATATTTTGGCACCCAACGAATATTGAGATTCAGGATTGGATAAAACAAAAGGATTGGGAATTTGTGCAAGAAGAAAATAAAGGGCCGCGACAGACTACAAAGGAATGGTTACAAATGTATGTTTACTCAGATATCCATGAGATTTTCTTCAGTGAATTCATTGTTACATTGTACGAATGGTTGGAAAAGTTAGCACTCTAGAAGAGAAATTTCGAAGGAGGTGAAATTATGGGTTGGATTCCTCAACTAATCCAACAACTAGAGAGTGCTAATAATACCATATTCAGGGTTGTTTATTTTTGGTTTGACAACATTTTAGAAGGGTATATTATTGAGATTGTTGTGGATACTATTAAGTCGTATAGTGACACTGAGAAAGAATTTTTCCAAGGTCCCATAGGAAGATACCTAAAGTCCTTAAAACTATAGATTAAAATGTTGGAATGTGAAAAGGGATTATGTGGATGGAGTCTGACGAGTAAATAATTGTGCATGGAGAACATGTTTATTTCCAGGAAGAAGGTTTGGAGAAGATGGGAAGATTGACCTGAAATGTTCCAATCTGATAGTGAGACTGATGAAGAGGGTGGGATCCTAGGGAGTGGGAGAAGATTATGATCAAATAAGAGGAGAAGGAATGTGACAAGGAGAGAGAGTTGTAGTGTGATCGAAAGAGGGGACTACGAATTGGTTCCACAGTTCAACAAGGAGTCTTGCGATGAGGATGAGGAGTATCGAATTATTTCTGAAGAAGAGGAAGAGGTTCCAGATCTATACCAGAACCAAGACTACGACATACCTATGAATCCCCGTACATATCCAGTATCATAGGTAAGACTTAAAAGTGCCTCAAAGTGTTTTTTTGTTAAATTAGAATAATAGCAATAGTCAAGATAGTAGTAAAATTTTTTCTACTAGTGGTCCATCTAATTCAGATTCATCAGTACCCCAAAGGCATAAAAAGGACGGGACGACATGAATTTTCCTATTAATGGAAATAGGTTGGAAGACCCTAAGAAACATTGGTTTTTGTGTGAATTCGTTTGGACTATGCGACGGGTCTAGGATGAGGGGGTAAAAATAGGTCATATGATCATGACTTTTAGGGGTTGTGCTCTAGATTGGTATATGAAATTGATTGTGGATCCTACAGGAACCCCTCAGAAATATTTAGATCAGATTCAAACTGTGTTAATAGATGAATTCAAGAAGCCTATATCTGAGTTACATTGTATTAAGGAGTTGAAGGAAAAAAAGTAGTCATCGGGTGAATTTGTCTAGGATTTCGACTAGAGATTCAAGACCATGATGGATAAGGTAAGATTTCAAATGTTCGATGTTCAACATAAAGAGTGTTTTATTGTTGCGCTATTACCCCACATATGTGCTCCCATTATGAAGGAGAATATAGTGTCCCAGATAGAAGATTTAGAAATTGCAATGAAATTAGAAGTATCACAAGTAAAATAAACTGCTGCGGAAATGGCACAAATACAGTCGCAATTGGCTAATATTTCACTGCATATACAAGATATCAAGAAGGGGAAGGATATTTTTCAATATGTATGGTGCACTTGGTGTAAAATGGAATTCAATCATAAGGATTCATGCCCATCCTTTCTAGACTACCTTGCCTCAGGTTCTCCAAATCCATTAAGTTCACAAGGGATGCCATGGTGTAGAGTATGTCAAACTAGAGGACACCATTCAGAAGAATTTTTTTGTTTATAAAAGATAGTAAGTACACCCTCTAGTATTTATTATTAATTATGTCGATATGTGGGCCATGATGAAAAGTAGTGCAAGGAATACCAGTTGTTTCCAGAAAACATATCATATACATATTTGATGAAGAATGATGAGAAAATGCAAGCTGAGAGATCACATGCGCAGTTCCCTTAACCCAAGGGAGCGGTAATTTAGAGGTAGAGGCAGAGGAGGGGGATTTGGTCGAGGAAGAGGTCATGTCATCTGTTATAATTTTGTACAACCAGGACACTATTCCAGAGATTGTACAAGTCCTACGTCGACGTGTCCATATTATAAAGAAATGGATCATACCATCGAGGAATGTCCACAACTTATTGCTAAATGGAAAACCAAGGTAACTGGGAATAAGATTCATTATGTGAATGCAAATCAAAATGTTCAGAAGATTTCAGCTGAGCCCCGAGACAAACTACCAACTATCATTATTTTAACCAGGGGATGTACTACGACTGGAGATGATAAAGAAGAACCATGGAAAAATATGAGAATATGACCTGCATCCCAAAAGAAAGTGTCATTTGAGATCCAGAAAGAGAAAGGGGTCTTCTTCGATGCATGAAATGAGTTTATGGATAGGAATCATGCCTCAAAATTTGTTGTTCTTTTGGTATTCAATGAAGATCCATCCATCAAGATGCACCCGAGATTTAATTGACCAATTCCAAATAAGTCAACAAAATTGATCTGAAAATATTCAGTATCTTTTGAACCATTAATTTGCATGTGAAATTTATATGTTAAATACTCATAAACGGGCTTAAAAGATGAAAATTTTAATGTGTAAATCAATCACATTAGAAAATAAAAGAGATATGCAAACCATAAAATGAAGACAACAATTGATAACGGAGTTCACCCCTCTTGGTTTACGTCTCTTGGCCACTTCCATTGCGAAGGTTGATATTATTAAGTTTTCAAAGATTACAAAATGATTGTTCTGGAAATACTTATGAGTTATGTCAGTCAGAAACAAAAACAAACATCACCACTGAATTCCTTGCAAAATTCTGAGAAAATTAGTATAAAGTCGACTATATTTTCTTGGGACCTCCTTTGGCACAGATATCAAGAACACCCTCTGCTTGCAATTGTAAGGAACTGTATAGATTCCACCTTGGGATATTTGCCCATTAATGACTATACAGACCTTGAGATCTATGCAGAAACTGCCTTAGAAACTATGCAATAGCACCTCAGAAAGTTTTTCAATACCACGTCGGTAATTGTGCAAAACTGCCTCGAAGTCTGTGCAATCAGCCATGTTCTCTCTCTCGGAACCCATGCCAAAACATGGTTTTTAGAGTGTTTTTTGGGAGGTTTTGGGTTCTTAAATGGTGGCCACGTGGTCCATTTGGGGTTCCTTTTCCACCAATAAACTCTTAACCAATATTTGGCAATCCCATAACAAGCGGCAACGTTTGGCATGTTGGTTAGAGTGTTTCCCATAGGGGAGGAGGTCACGGGTTCAAACCCACATACTTTTCCCCATAGCATGCTTTTTTTATCATGCGGTATAACAACATATCATATGGTTTTAAACTTGCGATGGAATGTGTATTATATGGTTTGTTGGCTTAATAATTGGTGGATTATATCATATGGTTTGTTGGCTTGGTTTCTACGTAGATTTTTTTGTGGTTTTTCATAACAAGGCCTCGGTGTTAGCCATATGGGTTGAGGGCTAATCCCTCAACCTCCCCCCTTTTCAAAAGAAACCATTATTTAAAGTTAAATACAAGTCACACCTTTATGTTGTCAAGAAACAATGTGTGGTGTGTTGGCTAGGTGGGCTTGGTGAAATATTTAGTGGGATTTTGAGGTCATGGGGTTGAATCCCATGGACTCCTCAATTTCTTATTAAAAATCACATTTAAATTTTTTCCCCAAAACCCATATTTTTTCCAATTTTAACCAAAATTGTTGAAACTTCAAACCTGAATAACTTCTGCATCTAGAGGTATTTTTTCGTGAAATAAGCATTTCCGGAAATCTCTTGAAGGGATCTTGAATCTTGTAATATTTATTTTAAATTTTGAAGACTTTAATTTTGGTTGACTATGACATGATCCTCTTGGATCAAACCTTCCCACTAAGAAGATTTTGGACCACCAAAAGCATATTTGCATCCAAAATTCAAGTGAGGACGTGGTCATCTTACTTGTCTTGTATCACTTGTCCATTCTTCCTAGAACCTATACATCTGAATTAGAATAACAACAATCAACACCGCACTGACATTGTTAAGTACATCAATCCCTTTTTTAATCAAATTTTCATTTAAATTTGTCGAAACCAATCATAATCTACTGATAAGTAGAAAGTTGAATATCAAAATTGAACATTTGAAAGAGATTGTACCCATATCATGCTGATTTTTTACCATAGAAACACCGTCAATGAAAATAGGTGCATTGTAGTGAAATGACACTTCCTTTCAATTCTTACGATTCATTTTCTCCTTACATTGCATAGACAAGTGCCAAATTCCGACTTGCATTAACAACCCTTTTAATTGTTGTGTAGTGCCCAATGATTTGTCATTTTTAAATATATGTAAATGCACTATGTACTCAATTCATTTTTTAAACAAGTGATATTGATTATGTTCTATATAGAAGATTGATTTTCGATCATATAAGTAAGGAGTTCCCAACACAATTCCACAGATATCTAGTGGAACCACATCAAATACACCCTCATCTACAAACTTAGATGTTATTGCAAACTTTAGATCACATTGTTTTGTTACTTATAATCTTTTATGTTTGAATACCCAGCCTAATGGACAAGGTTTCTTATATGATTTTGTTGTTAATCCCAACTGCTTAACTACTTCTTCTGAAATAAGATTATATTGGGATCCACTATATATGAGTGTGTCAATCTTAGTTTTTTTCGTAATCACCCTTAGATGAAACAATGCATTCATTTTATCCTTAGAACTGACATGATATTTAGAAGTAGAAGCACATGAAGAACCAATGTTAGAATCATTACCGGGAATAGTTTTACCTTTCACAACTATGATTTTTATCGTTGTTTCTTCCTCGGAATATGATCCCGTTGGAGTCATTTACCAAACATACACACTTATTTGGTCAATTTTGGCCTAATTAATCACTATCCTAAGTTAATTTACTAGAATTGGCATCAGTTGAGCACACCATGACATCAACATCAGCACACCCATGCCCTCCTTCAATCAGGGCGGCCAACTAATCCTTCTCCTTCAATCAGGGAGGCTAACTAGGCTTCCTCCTTCAATAAAGGATCAATTCTAAGGTGATCTGGGTGTCATAAATGCACCAAATAGCTAACTGATTGTTGTTTCACCTAACAATCAGTTAAGATGAGTTGTAAATCTAGCTCCCTCATGTCATTGTATATTTTGGGCTGATTTGGGTGAACTAGAGTGAGTTAATGCCCCTCCAACAACTTTTGATGACCAATATCAGTGCAGTTCACTTCATCGAAGCTGAATGGAGTTACTGATGCTCCCCCATTACTGATTGACATGCATATTGAGTTACATTCAGTTAGACTCAGTCATTCATTGCACTGCGATTCAGTGAGGACTCAGTTAGAGTCAACTGTGGCTACATTAGTGGTTAAATGGTGTGTTTAGTGTAGCTAGCAGACAGTTAAGCTACACCCATCCATTCAATTCGAATGACCTCTAGTGAATTCAAATTTTCTCCATTCATGCAAGTTATACATGACATTGTATTATTGATTTTTATTCTATTATTGATTATATAGAGCTACAACCTCCTATTGCAGTACCGTTATTTCATTTCTTGCCTAATTTGTCTTGAATCTCTTGTAATTCTATGCTTTGTCTCAATATTTTTGTGACAAAATTAATATGGTATCAGAGCCATGGTGGGATGAAGCTCTTTCTTTAGAAAAACATGATTTTTTACGAATCTAGCATGCAAAATTGAGCAAGAAAACTCAAAATTTCCAGCACTGCACCAGAAGCCAAAGGTTTACCACTTAATATCCCAAGTTAAGGAATTGTTGATCAAGCTTGCTTGATCAACTATGCTTGGTGTGATGAAAAAATGAAATGTGTATGTTTTCCGTCCTTACGATGCCTTTTTTGTTTTGATTGTAGGTTTTTATAGGTTCTTCACTACATTCGCTACAGTAGCTCCATGGCTTCTTCTCTTGATCCTCTTACCTCTTTAAACTACCACCAATGGAGAGAGGATTTGGAGATTCAAATCCATTCAAAAGGGCTCTACCGTGTCACAATGAACATAGAAATAGAGCCTAATGCTACTGCTGAGAAGATAAAATACTGGAATAGGCTGGATGAGGCTTATGGTTTCTTGTGCTTGTCTATCTCCAAAGATCTTATTTTCCACATCTCGGGATTGAAGACTCTGAAGGAGATTTGGGATCATATCGCTTCCTTGTTTGATAAACAAGATGATCTATGGATCTATCAGCTTGAGAACAAGGTGATTTCCTTGAATCCAGGAAGGTTCGAAACTATGAATGAAATTTTTACAAAATTCAAGAATTTGGTGCTCTAGTTAAGCAGTGCAAGGCTGAGAAGGATGATGATCAGCTCATCCTAGCTATCCTCTCTAAACTTGGTCTGGATTATTCAGTTTTTTCTTTCAACATTCCATAATGGGAAGCTAACAACCCCAAATTGGGAAATGCCTTCACTGGATCCCTTCATCAAGACCCTAGCAAATGAGCATGACAAGCTTGTATAGATGGAGATCCTCAGATCCTCAAAAGATAAATATTTTTTTTCTTCGGGGCCAAAATATTCAAAGGTTAAAGGAAAGTAGAATAATAAAAAGGATAAATTTGATGCTCCAAAGCCTAAAGAAAAGAACCAGCAGCAAGAAGAGTCTTCCGGCTCAAAGAAACACAAGAACAAAGGAAACTAGGGAAAAGATAAATTCAAGTGTTCCTATTGTAGGAAGGGATTCCACCCTGAACATGTCTGCATGAAGAAGAAGCTTGATGAGATGACTTCTCTTATTGAGAGAAACGTTATCAATCTTCTGGAGAGTGTTCGAAAGAGAGATAACCAATATCGGGATACCCAATAAGAAAGAGAACATGCTCTCATGGTAAGCACCTCGAATCTGAAAGCTCTCTTCATAGACTCTAGAGCTTCAAATTACATGATGGAAAGCATAGATTCCTTCTCATCCCTGGACACTGAAAAAATCATTTCTGTCCACATTGGAGATGATTCTACCATCATTTCGAAAGGAAAAGGTACTGTAAATCTTGAACATGGCAGTTTTTTGATGTTCTGTATGTACCCTCCTTGGCCTCCAACCTCCTGAATGTATATCAAATGACTCATACCGGAGTTCCCAAGTGAGTAACTTTCAGCCCCAATGATGTAGAAATCACTGAGTTTGCATCCGGGAAACTTGTTGCAACAAGCTTAGCAAACCATCATGCTAAGGCCTATGATTTTTACCATTTTGTGGCGGATGCAAAGCCGACTGCTCTTCTGACTCAAGGAAATGAGGTCAGTATACTATGGCATGAGATATTTGATCATTTAAACTTCAGTTACTTGTAGCAACTTCAGAAAAATTCCATGGTTGAAGGCCTCCCAACCATCAAAACTTCCAAAGGAATTTACAAAGGTTGTATTGTGGGCAAACACCCTAAGCACAAGTTTGATCGGGGAAAGGTAAGCCGTGCATCAAGTATATTAGGGATGATCCACTCTAACATCAGCAAACCTATGCCCACCACATCCATGAATGGATCTCGGTATGTACTCACCTTCATAGATGATTTTTCTAGATACACTTGGGTTTTCTTCATCAAGAAAAAATCTGAAGTTTTGGAAAAATTCATTGAGTTGAAAGCACTGGTTGAGAATGCCTCTGGGAGGAAGATTAAATCTATGAGATCTGATAATGGAGGGGAATATATCAGTTTTGAATTTCTGCAAATATTTTCATACAGTGGGATCAAGATCCAACACTCCATTCCCTACACTCCCCAGCAGAACGGTGTAGTAGAGAGAAAGAATCGGGCCTTGAAGGAGATAACCACCTGCATGCTGGAAGCCAAGAGTTTGGCTGCAAATTTATGGGATGAGGCCATGAATGTTGCTGCATACATTAATAACAGATTAACTCACTCTCTTTTTAAAGGAAATACTCCTTTCTAAGCCTATTTTGGACACAAGCCGGATGTGTCAAATTTCAGGGTGTTTGGGTCCACTGCATGGGCTTGAATTCCGCATGACAAGAGGAAAGCTTTGCAACCGCAAAGTATTGAATTTTTGTTCATTGGATATACAAAAGAATATAAGGGATTAAAACTTTTGAATATCATAACCAAACAAATTTTCATTGAAAGAAGTGTCTATTTTGATGAGCCTCTCCAAGAGGTAGAACTAGTTGAAGAAAATTCTGCTGAAATTCCCTCCTGTTCTGCTGATCATTTGGGTGATGAAAGTGGGAGTGAAGGATATGATTTTGAAGAAATAATATATGATATCAGTGAGAAATATATATCAAGTCCAGAGTCATATTATGAAGTACAAACACATCTCCCAACTTGGGCAAAAAAGACACTCTCTTTCGCTGGGGAAAACATTGGAAATCCTGCTGATCCAAGAAGAACCCGGTCTGATTTTCAAAGAGCAGGTATTTATCTCTCTTGTCATGATTCATTGCTGTCTGAGAACTGTTATTTAATGATTGGGTCATATCCTAAGTCCTACTACCCTGCTCGGAAAGATCTGAGATGGCAAGCTGTCATGGACGAAGAGTTTAATTCTCCTCGGAAAAATGCTACTTGGGAGCTAGTTTCTCTTCCACCTGGGAGGAAATTAGTTCAATGCAAGTGGGTGTTTCAAAAAAAGGTTGAAACTGATGGAATAAAATCAAAATATAAGGCAAGTATTGTTTCAAAATATCTCTCCCAGGTCCAAGGATTGGACTATCATGAGACCCTTGCACCAGTGGCAAAGATGGACTCCATCCGACTAGTTTTGGCCATTGTGACATCCAAGCACTGGGAGGTGCATCATATGGATGTCAAGAGTGCCTTTCTACATAGAGACCTGAATGAGTAAATATACATGAATCGTCCCAAGGGCTATATATCAGAAACTTCTTTGGTTTGAAAATTGTAGAAATCATTATATGGGTTGAAACATGCCCCAAGATCATGGTATGCCAAGATGGATGCCTTTCTGCTTTCACAAAACTTCCAAAGAATAAAATATGATCCCAATGTGTATTTTCAGAACTATTATGGAAATATTATTATCATTTTATTATATTTTTATGATATCTTGATAACAGGAAGCATACTTGCTTCGATTTCTTTCATAAAAACTGCCCTCCATGATTCATTTGAGATGAGCGATTTGAGGCTCCTGAAGCAATTTCTGGGGATTGAAATATCACAAGATTTTGATGGGATAATGGTAAATAAGTAAAAATATATTGCAAAACTTTTAATTAAGTTTAACATGGCTGATTTCAAGGCTGTTCCATTCCCTTTCCTCTCAGGGATAAACCTTGAAGAGGGAGAATCCACTCCACCCATGGATTGCACTATTTACCGCCAGCTGATTGGTAGCTTGCTATACTTGACACATTCATGGCCTGATATTTGTTATGCCATGAATGCTGTATAAAGATAAAAGAAGCAGCCTCATGAGCTTCATTGGAAGGCATCCAATAGGATCCTTCAGTACATTCAGGGCACAAGATCCTACGACATTCACTATGTTGCAGATTCTGAGCTAGAGTTGGTTGGTTATACAGATTTAGATTGGGTAGGGGATTCCATAGATCAAAATTCCACTTCTAGGTATGTATTTATGTTTGGTGGTGGCCCTATTTTCCGGTCTATCAAAAATCAGGCTGCCATTGCATTGTATTCAGGAGAGGTCGAGCACAGGGGAGCAATAAATGCTTGCATCCAAGTTGTTTGGTTGGAAGGCATTCTTTCAGAGTTTGAGATTGGTAGTGCTTTGTCCATAGTCATATTTTGTGACAATAAAAATGATATTAAGATCTCCACATATCTAGTTACCAGGAAGAGGACCAATCATGTTGAGATACACATGCAATTCATCACGGAGTTGGTGTATGAGAGGACAATTGTTCTGCAATACTGCCCTACAGATGAGCAAATTGCAGATATATTCACCAAGAAATTTACTAAGAAAAATTTCACTTACCTTCGTTCACTGTTGGGGGTGAGTTCATTAGGGTGATCAGTTACTTCTTCAGTGTTCAACTTGAGGGGGGGTTTTGTTCCCACTGGGTTTTCCCTCTTTCCTCACTTAGCATTTTATTTTGAGCATTGTTAGAGTTAATTTTTGTACAGGGTGACCTATGGCCTTTGTTTCCGGGGCCTAGAATTTCATGCATTTTTTTTACTCCTCCTGAGTATAGCTTAAGGGGAGGTGTTGGAGTAATTTACCCAACATACACACTTATTTGGTCAATTTTAGCCTAATTAATCACTATCTTAAGTTAATTGACTCGAATTGGAATTAGTTGAGCACACCTTGAAATCAACATTGGCACACCCACGCACTCCTTCAATCAGGGAGGCTAACTAATCCTTCTCCTTCAATCAGGGAGGCTAACTAGGATTCCTCCTTCAATCAAGGAGCAATTCTGGGGTGACATGGGTGTCATAAGTGCACCAAATAGCTAATTGATTGTTGTTTCACCTAAGAATTAGTTAAGCTGAGTTGTAAAGGCACCTCCCTCATTGCATTGTCTATTTTGGGCTGATTTGGGTGAACTAGAGTGAGTTAATGTGCCTCCAACAACTTCTGAAGAACAGTATCAGTGCAGTTCACTTTATTAGAGCTGACAAGAGTTATTGATGCAACCCCACTACTAATTGACATGAAGATTGAGTTAGATTCAATTAGACTCAGTCATTCATTGCACTCTAATTCAATTAGGACTTAGTTAGAGTCAATTATGGCTAGATTAGTGGTTAACTAGTGTGTTTAGTGTGGTTAACAGATAATTAAGCTACACCCATCCATTCAATTTGAATGACCTCTAGTGAATTCGAACTGTCTCCATTTATGAAAGTTCTACATGAAATTCTATTATTGATTTTCATCCTATTATTGATTATACAAAGCTGCAACCTCCTATTGTAGTACCGTTATGTCATTTCATGCCTAATTTGTCTTGAATCTCTTGTAAGTATGTGCTTTGTCTCAATATTGTTGTGATAGAATTAATAGATCCAAGGTCCTCAATGATAACCATGGCCTTTTGCTTCCCTTTCTGATCCTTAAACCATTTCGATTTCAGTTCTGGATGTAGTACCCAACACTTATCCTCTTCGTTCCCTTTCTTTTGACAATGCGAGCATGTAGGCCTCTCTTCACCTTTCCTCATTGTAGTTGCATAATTACCTTTCCCTTTTTCCTTGCCTTCTTTTTCCTGACTGGATTCACCTGAAGAAACATCACGAACACTCTTCCCTTTGGATTCAATGTGTGTAGATTGCATAGATACCTCGTCAGGGTTAGTAGGATTAAACATAAATATTGTATGACACAAATAACTATGTAATCCTCCAATAAACTTGAGAAGAGTTTCTTGAGTGTAAAGAGGTATACCCAAAATCAAAGCTCTCTTATGAACTCTTGAGTGTACTCTTGCACATTCCAAACTTGACCTTGCCTTAATTTTTTCCAATCCATCATGGCTTGCTTTATGTAGCCTAATGGATAAAATTGTTTTTTTAATGCAACAGTAAATTCATACCAGGAAGAAATAATTTTACATTTTGTAAGGTGGTTTTCCTGTGTCTTAATCTCCCACCAGATGAGCGTGGTGCCTCCAAGAAGGAAAGTAGCCAAATGGATACTTGCTTTCTCATTTGCAAGCTTCTGAATCTTGCAATACACCTCAATCTACCTGATCCAAAGATCTAGCTTTTCGGTGTTAATTTCACCATTATATGTGGGCAATTCAAACTTAATATCAAGTTTTAAATAAGGTAAATCAAACTTATGCTTCAAAAGTTTTTCTTTGGATTTGAAGAAGCATCACTAGAGATTTTAGAAGAAGAAGAAGAAGATGGAGAAGAATTTTCAGAAGGGTCTTTTCCTTTTCCCAAAGATTTATCATTTTCTTTCTCCTTCTTTGTTTTCTTCTTTTCCAATCTCTCTTGATAATATGCAAACACATTTTCTACTTTTTCTATCATCTTATAGAAATCCTTAGGGAAGGCCTTCTCATCTCTCCTTAGTACTCTTCATCTGTCATTTTCTCTCTTTGATGTGCACATCTCTCGGGATTAAATGCTTCAAGTACACCTTCACCTAGCTTTAGCCTGGATCTTGTTAACATAAACTAAAAATGCAATGGTTATTAAGCTTTTATACCAAAATTGATTTGAAAATATTCAGGATATTTTTAACCATTAATTTGCATGTCAAATTTATATGTTAAATACTCATAAACAAGCTTAAAAGATGGAAATTTTAATGCTTATATCAATCACATAAGCAAATAAAAGAGATATACAAACCATAAAATGAATACAACAACTGATAACGGAGTTCACCCCTCCTGGGATACTTCGCTAGGCCACTTCTAATGGGAAGGTCGATCTTATTAAGTCTTTAAACCTTACAAAATGAGTGTTCTGTAAACACTTTTGAGTTCTATCAGTCAGAAACAGAAACAAACAACACCACTAAATTCCTTGCAAAATTCTGAGAAAAATGATTATAAAGTCGATTATATTTTCCTCAGACGTCCTCTGACATGCATATCAAGAACATCCTCTACCGACAATAGTACGAAACTATACAGATTCCACCTTGGAATTTGTGCCCATTAATGACTGTACTGACCTCGATATCTATGCAAAAACTGCCTTGAAAACCATGCAATACCACCTTGGGAAGCATGCCAATACCACCTCGGTAACTGTGCAAAACCACCTCGAAATATATGCAATTGACCCTATTCTCTCTCTCAAAATTCATGCCCAAACATGGTTTTTATAGTGTTTTTTTGCGCAGTTTTCGGTTTCGAAATGGTGGCCACGTTGTCCATTTGGGGCTCCTTTTCTTCCTGTATACTCTTAACCAATATTCGTGAATCCCATAAGAAGCGATGTCGCTTGGCGTGTTCGTTAGAGCACTGGAAATAGGGGAGGAGGTCGTGGGTTCAAACTCATGGACCTCTCCCCATAACATGATTGTGTTAACATGTGGTATAACAACATATCATATGGTTTTAAACTTGTGGTGGCATGTGTATTATATGGTTCATTGGATTGGTATTTGGCAGATTATATCATATGGTTTGTTGGCTTGGTTTCCATGTAGAGTTTGTGGTGGATCTTTCATAATAATGCCTCTGTGTTGGCCATATGGGTCGAGGGCTAAGCCCTTGACCTTCCCCCTTTTCAAAACAAGTCATTGTTTAAACTTAAATAAAAGTCACACCCTTATGTTGTTAAGAAACAACGTGTGGTGTGTTGGCTAGGCAAGCTTGGTGAAAGTTTTGGCAGGATTTGGAGGTCATTGGGTCGAATCCCATGGACTCCTCAAATTTTTTATTAAAAATTACATTGCCAAATGTTTCCCAAAAACACATATTTTTTCCAATTTTAACCAAAATGGTTGAAAATTCAAACCTAAATAAGTTCTGCATCCAGAGGTATTTCTTAGCGAAGCAAGAGTTGCCAGAAATCTCTTGATGAGATATTGAATCTTGTAAGCTTTATTTTACATTTTGAATACTTTAATTTCGATTGAGTGTGAGATGATCCTCCTAGATCAATTATAAGTAAGAATCTTGAAGAATTTTTTGAAAAATTGTTTAGCACTTATTAAAAATGAAGATGTTATGGCAGAGATATAATAGAAGAAAATAAGAGTGATCTTTAACAAGAGAATAATATGAATCATGTTCATAAAAGATAGAATACTGGTCGAGAGCTACGCATGAATGTGCAAATAGGTGATTATGATATGGATTTTATTATTCTCGACTTGGGGTTAGATGTCAACATTTTGACAAAGAAAACATGGGAGAGCACGGGGAATCCCAATTTAGTATGGTCACCTATTCAGTTGATATTAGCTAACCAGTTGAAGGTTCTTCCTGTCAGTATATTACCACATGTTCCTGTCGAGGTGGAATGTTCATTTTTATAATATTATTCAAATTGATTAGGATCTTTATTTGAAATAATAACAAGCACATTAAGATGCATAAGATATAGTAGATACACAAGACACACAATTTTCCTTGGGGAAACCATAAAGGATAAAAACCCGCAAAATTTCTCAAAATAGTGCCATCATTGAGACAATATCACAAGATGAAAAAATCTAAGTATAAGAAGTCTTCTACATCTCTCTCTCCCCTCCTTGTTCTTCTCTCTCTCCTCATGTGAACTTGAGTGAGTGAGTGTGTGTATAAATGAGGGAGGGCGCTGCCCTATTTATACCTATCAAGTGACTAACCTAATAACTTGATTGGGCCAACTTATTACCCTAAAAGGGCTGACTTCACCTAGGGGTACCTAAAAATACATTTTATTATATTCAATTTGGGGACTACTGCCTCGACTTACAACCGAGGGTTTAACTCAATGGACATAAACAATAATAACATCCCGAGAGAAGGAAAACACATCTCCAATGGGGGTACAAAAATATACAATAATAATATACATTAGAATTCGGAAGTTACAAATACAACAATACTCCCTCTTAACTAGGAAGGTATTCTCTCACCATAGTCATCAATACATCTGGTCATGTCATCTTAGTTGAATCATCATCGTCGTTGTTGTTGTAGTTCTCATCTTGTCAATCATTCAATAGTGACATTGATTTATCTATCTATCATAGGAATTTTCTACAAATCTAGCCTTGTTTCATGTTGGGTGTAGGGATAGTCCCCATCTAGGTCTTCATCATATCCATAAACAATGCATCATGTAGTTACAACCCACACATTACATTTCCACTGTAATCACCTATGTCTCCTATAGTCATCTTGTCATATATGAATCATCTTTTCATTGCACACGAAGCACAACCCAAATGCATACCACTGACCACATGTGTTCTACCAACATAGGAGCACACCAGGACTCATTACGTCTCAATCATGAACTATGTCTTCCACTATCCAAGAATATCCTAGGAGAATGCCAAGTACATTATGTCTCTCCATGGTACACCCATGTTCTACAAACATAGGAGCACGTCAGGACTCATTACGTCTCAATGAAGAGCTGTGTCTACCACTATGTGAGAATTTCCCAGTCGCACACCAAGTGCATGGTGACCTCTCATTATCTCAAACATGGGATCACATAAGGATTGATTACATCCAAGGATGACCTGTGTACAACGCCAAGACTCATTACATCCAAGGATAACCTCAAGGACTCATTACATCTAAGAAAAACATGTGTACCACGTCGAGACTGATTACATCCAAAGATGACCTTCCAATACTTATTATACATCTAAGGAAAACTTGTTTACCACACCAGGGCCGATTAAATCAAAATACAACTTAACAGGACTGATTACGACCTGGGACAACTTGCATACTATGTTAGGACTCATTGCATCTAGGGACAACTTGTATACCTTCCCATCTGAGATCTTGTTCTAGTGCATCGGTGTCTTCTAGTCTTCTTGTAATTACTAGCATGGAAGAATGCCAGGAGTCATTACATCCTAGGATAACCTGCATCTACCACCATGCAAGATCTCGTCACTCCCTCTTTTTAGGGACCTCGATCTAGAGAACATCAAGTCTCTCTCTGAAGTACTCAAACTTCACTTTGGCCAGTGGCTTGGTCAACACATCCACTATCTGCTCATCTGTCGCCACGTACTGGAGCTTCACTACTCCTCTCTGCACCATATCTGGAATATAGTGATACTTGATCTGAATGTGCTTCAACTTATCATGTAACACCATATTCTCAGACAAATTTATGCACCTCTAGTTGTCACAAAAGATACAAGTTGCCTCTAACTTGAGATAAAAAAAATCAGACAATAGCTTTCGAATCCATACTACCTCACAACTAGCCAAACAAGCTGCAGCATATTCTACTTCTTCTATACTCAGCGCCACAGAGGAATGCTTCCTGCTAAACCAGGAGATCATATCAGATCCCAAACTGAAGCAACAACCCAAAGTTCTCTCCCTATCTGTGGTGTTGCATGCCCAATATGAATCAACGTAACAGTGCAATTTAATATTTTGATTCACATCATACTTGATCCCATAATCAACTGTACCCTTTAGGTACCCCAATACATGCATTACAGCTATCATGTGAACATGTCTCAGGTATTTCAGGAACTTACTCATGGTGTTCACAACAAAGTATGTGTCTAGTATTGTATTCGTCAAGTACATAAATGAACCAATAATTTTACGATACATCATGGCATCAACTGTCTCTGTAGAAGCATCACACAATAGCTTAAAGTTTAATTCCATAGTTGTGGTTATCTCCTTATAGTCCAGCATTTTGATTCTCTTTAGAATCTCCACTGCATAATTCACTTGACCAAGGAAGATTCCATATTTACTTTTCCACACCTCCATGCCTAAGAAATAGTGCATCATTCCCAGGTATTTCATATTGAACTCAGTGGAAATATTCCTCTTTGCATATACAACGAGTTCGTCCTCTCCTGTTAGAAATAGGGCATCCACATATAGCAAGAGTATCATCGATATTTCTCCTTCAACCTTGAATTAAAGGTTGGAATCCAATTTACTCTTTGTAAAGACTAAACTCAATAGAAAGTTTCCCATCTTGTCATACCATGTCCTAGGTTCTTATTTCAATTCATACAAGGATTTCTTCAATTTGCACACATGTGTCTGCCTATCATGTGTCTCAAATCCCAGTGGTTTCTCCATGTACACTTCCTCTTCAACTACACCATTCAAGAATGTTGTCTTGATGTCCATCTGGTGTACCTTCCATTTCATTACTGTAGCCAATGCAAGTATAGATTTGATGGAAGTGTATCTCACTATGGGTGCAAATGTCTCCTCGTAGTCTATTCCTTATTTCTGGGAGAAGCCATGCACCATGATCCTTTCCTTATGTTTTTCAATTCTACCATCTATAGCATGCTTGATCTTTTAGATCCACTTCGAAGTCACGATAGACTTCCCTTTCAGTCTCAAAACTATCTCCCAAACATCATTCTTCATAATCGACTGGTACTCCTCAATCATGGTATCCTTCCATTCTTTCTTTCTTACATCCTCTTTGTAGTTGGAAGGTTATTTGTCAATGATGTCACGTAGAAGGGCCACATAGTTATTATATGGTTTAGATATTTTCCTTTCTTTATGCATCCTATCTAGAGTGCCATATATTTCTGCATCTTGTATTAGCTCTCGTTCCCATGTTGGTTTTCTCTTGTAAGAGTTATTCTTGTGAAGAGATTCTACAAGCTCTTGTGGTTCTTCCATGTCATGATCTTCATGGTATTCTAGAATTGTTTCTTCTATTGCCATGTCTCAGACTCTTGTTACTTTAGGTTCTTCACCTTCTACAATAGGTAATTTTATGGATCTGGAATATGTCGAGTCTTCATCGAATGTTACGTCTCTGTTGACGTTGATATTCTTGAATTCTAGGAAGTATATTTGATAGGCCTTTGAAGTGTCATTGTATCCTATGAATATCCCATTTTTACTTGAAGGATCAAGCTTGGTCCTATTTTCATGTGGAATGTGTATGTACACTAGACAACCAAATATTCTGAGATGGCTGACGTATGGTTTCTCTCCTGAAAAAACCTCTTCAGGAGTCTTGTTTTCGAGTAATCAATGAGGAGTACAGTTCTGTACATACACAGTTGTCCTTACTGCTTCTTCCCATAAGTGCATCGGAATATCCTAGTCATTTAGAATTTCTTTTGATGTCTCCATTATTTTTTAGTTCTTTCGTTATGCAACACAATTCTATTGAGGATTGTATGGAATGCTCAACTTGCTATTAATCCCATATTCTCTGCAGAGTTACTTGAATTCTTCCAAGGTGAATTCTCCACCATTATCTAACCATAGAGTCTTGATATTCCTTTCATTGTGATTTTCAACCAAGTCTTTGAATTCCTTGAACTTGGTGAAGACTTCATTTTTTCCTTTCAAGAAATATATCCAAGTTTTACATGAGAAAACATTTATAAAGGAAACATAGTATACGTACCCTCTTAGTGAGTTGGATGGCATGGGATCACAGACATATGAGTGGATTATATCCAGTATTCCTTTTTCTTTTCTTTCACTACTTGTAAATGTATTCTTTATGTTCTTTCTTGCGCACATCCCTTGCAAATGTCTTCATGATTTTTCTAAATTTCTAGAAGTCCTGAAACTTCTTTTCTTGCAATCAGTTGTCAAAACCCCAAATTTTCACAAAAAATTAAAATTTTGAGATAACATAAAATGTTTATAGTTGCAGTTAGATAAATGCTAGCAACTAATAGAATAAATGAAACAGATAATAAAAGTAATCATTAACTTTAACACATATATATTAATGCTGATTTTATTTTGGTATGAGATGTGAATAATCTGCATTCAAATATTTAGCTGTATTGATGGTTTGAATGTCAAGTAGGTGATGAGTTACTTTCTAGCTGGGGCTTACTTAGCGATTGCTAATGTATCTGGATTTCTGGATCTTTACAGGTTGGACAGGTAAATTTTTGAACCAGTGAAAGTTTATTAAGGTGTTAAACCAGATATACTTCTTTTAACATAAAAGTACTGCTAGAGTAAAAGTTTGCACAGAAGACTCAAGGTCCTACAAGGTAAAGTAATGTTTCTTTTAATTGATTACTAATATGATAATACTTAATCTTCTTGTTGTAAGAGTTATTAACGTTTCCCTATTGTTTGTCTTTTAACAGATAGATCACTAAGATAGAGAAAACCTCCTTCTAACTTTACTCTAAGCTATTTCCAGCTCTTATTAGAGCTCATGATTTTGTAACATAACTCTTTCTCTGACATAAGAGTCTATTTCTATTATTATTTTAATAATTATAACGTTGCTTATCATTATAGAAATATATCTAAATCCTTTCAGAACATAAGCTTACTATGTACTTTTCAGCTTTATTTTTAATTAGACTTCCGTAGCAAATTTATCAGCTTACATTGTTTATATTTATAAAGGATCCTCTGCATAAATATCATCAAGTTGTGACTTGAATTTCCTGTTTCCTTCATGATCAACATAATGCGACAAATTTACATTACCCTACCATTTACTTATGAGTAAAGGTAATGCTTTAAAATCCTAGATAGTTTACTATCCTAGACTCCCAATTCTAACCTAACCTTGGTTCGATTCATCTTAGAGCTTGGTAAAATTATGAAGACCCAAGATCATGTACTTAAATATATCTATCCTACATCCATTACTCTAGGTCAGTTAAAAGAGTAGGAACTATTCTAGTGTAAAAATGTTAATTATATAAATATACATCTTATTGATTTAAATCTAGTTCTCAAAGCTTATTCATTCATAGCTCATGATTATAAGAAAATGTCAATATAGGAATTAACATTTTTGGTTCAAGCTTCTATTAACCTCTCAATATTTTTCTTACAAGTATGATTAAGATAGGTTATAAGATCTTTAAGAAACCATAGCATCGATTCCAAATACTATTTGGTTCTTACCAAGAATGATTTCGAGGTTAAAAACCATAGGTAATGATAGTACACTCCTCGTTCATTATCAAGGCTTGACTTCGTTGGGAAATAATACAATATTGACTTTATGTAAATGATACATTATCATTATTGCAATAATGTGAATGATTAACAAATTATTTGATCCGGTTGTTTGCAGTGGAGACTATACAAATGAATCCACCGTGAAGTGGATAAATTTGTGGGCACGTGGAACTCTCCTTACCATGCATTGCATGACAAATAAGCTTTACCTTGCAACCCTATTTCTCATTTTTCAACAAGGGTTTCAGTCTCTGCATTGTTGGGCTCACTGCGGCCATGAGAGATCGCAGGTGCTCGCCTTCAGCTCCATTGTCTGTGCATTTTTGAAGAGTTGTCGCTTAGGGTGAGAGTGGTGAAGTTCATAGCTCGTGCTTGAGTTGATTCCTACAAACAAACCTCGCTGTGTGTGAGGGTATTGTTTACACAGTCAGTAGTTTTTGGTGTTGAAATCGTGGTGTGGCCACTGTCATTGCTTGCTCTTGCTCTAGTTGTCGATGTAGCTAGTAAATTGAACCAACTGCTTCCTTATCAGGTGAATACGAGGGTTGCACTTCTCGTGGTGTTGGTATGCCTTCTTCGTGACCTCGGTTATCAACACTCCAGGTAACAAATCGTTTTTAAGAAGTTGTAAGCTATAAGAAATTACAGTTACATTTATACATTCAGGTTTCTAATTTATGATTTGGTTTTCAATTTGCAGGTGATGGTTTGCCTTATCATTTGGAAGGAACCACTTCACATTTGGACCAACATTTAGTCGACGGGTAAGCCCCGGTTACAAAGTGGCTCTCCTTGCTTGTACAGACTTAGGGGAAATGTTTGCAGTTGGAAGAAGTTACGGCCTTAGTTTTTCCCAGTATTGGATTGTTGATCTTTAGTTTATAATTTTTGTTTTGTTTTAAACCGTCGCTTACAACAGGGTGACTCTGGCTCAATGTCATGACTTGTAAATGCTCTTTTCTTTACTTAAAACAATTTTACAATGATGTAGGTTTTGATATAAGGTCTGCTAGTTTTGTTTATTAAAAACCATGCCACGATATGGGTACACCATCCCTGAGCTGGGTTTTGTACACTGTTTAAGTTCATAGCCATTCGACTTGTCAAACAATACATTGGGTTTTTTTTTAAAGACTTCCTTCGAGCTCAGACTCGTTTTGCATAATACTTTGTGACTCTGTATAAGTAGGGTTTTACCCTATTCGATTGTGAATAAATAAATTTACTGTTTATTACATTTGTATATATAATGTGGTTATTTATTTAAAACTTTAACTGTAACTCTGTCATAATATTTATTTGTTGGCTCAGGAATACGAGCTAGGGTTTTCCTAAATGAAACCCTTGTTTAAATAATTCTTTTAATTTGTTTTTAATAGGTTCCGTTTACTTGTTAAATTTGTTTTAAATAATGTTACAGGTGTGCTGTGAAAACTTTAAGTGATATTTTTATATTTGTTCTTTTATCTGTCCTTAAAGGACTGTAAATAGTCTCTCGTAATTTAATTGTTTATTTATAAATAATCCAAATAATTGGATTGTAGCTTATATGTTTTTCATTTATAATAATAATTTTAGTTCAGGGTTTCAACCCTGTATAATACCTTTACAAGTATAATTTACTTAACAAATATAAAGCAGTTATGTACTTAGATAGATATTTATTTATATATTTGTTATTATCATATTTTTATGTATTTATTTACTTAAGATAACAGGTTGAATTTACTCAGTGTCCTTTGAAAAGTAAAAATATAGATTCTGTAACTTCGTTTAGTTTGTTCTTTATATTCTAGATACTTTAATAACACACTTGCTTTATAATATTTGTTAGACTTAGATTAGTTAATATTATTAATAAATAAAACTAAGTACTTGTAGTTTATTTCTTTATTGAACTGAATGTAATAAAGTAGCTTGACTGTGATATTTCTACTACATAGCAACTAGATACTAAGTTAACACAGAGAAATATAACATATCATAACACAATTTATCTTTCATAGTATGTGATCATGAATAAAAGATTAAGCTAATGTCTGTAAGTGCAACATCTTGTCTGCTAAGATCTTTTCTTATTTTCTTAATCCTTCTACCTGTACTAATTACTGCTATTTCTTTTCCAATGTATATTTAAGTAAATAAATTTGTTAAAACAATAAACTTAGATAAACAGATCATTATTCTTTCTTTAACTAATATCTACATACTAAAAACAAGTTACTCAGCTAACTAAGAAATGCAGAATCATATCTACTCTATTCAGTCTCTTAACATTTACTCTCATCTATTGTAAATACTCTATCTGTGCTGGAGTACGGCCTGGTCCTTCCAGGTGTGGAAAAACACAGACTAGAATTATTTTCCATTCTAATAAATTACAAACTAAACATTTACCATTAATTTAACAGACATAATCAAATTTATCTATCGACATAGTAAAAAAAAATAATGCAGAATTTGATTAGGATAGACAACAACAGCATTAGGAGGCCATTCCTCCCTACCAAACTCCTGGAGAGCGCTCAAACAACACTTCCTCAGGACCCCCAAGCATGTTCCTGGTCTTCTTGGCTGAGAACTGGTGGAGCATGTAAACAATAGACTAGTCCAATGACTCAACAAACACTCTGCACTCAGCAGTAAGATCCCTCAGCTGAAAAGCTGCACTAGATCACTTAGCAGTTATCCCCTGAAACTCTTCCACAATTCCCTTCCATTGAATTTCTCTAAAGTACATTCACCTGAATGATCACTTCTCTGGAAAAATGAGCAGCCTCAGCTCTCTTCAATGGGTATTTTTATAAATATTTCCTAGGTCTTTTGGGCCAATTGTCATTAATTAAGCCACCTGCTATGATTCCACTTTCTTGGGGAATCGTGACCCAAAATGTAGGGAGGTTGCCACCTGCAATAGTTGGAAGTGGTTTGAGGATGCTGCCACATGTCGGTTTTCTCTCCACCCAGTCTCCTCCACCAATTTGGCCAGTAAACACTCTTTTAACAACTCTCCTAAGATGTTGTCTCCACCTTTATTTATTTATAATTAAAATATTCAAAATTACATTAAATATCCTTGACTCTGCTGAGTCATCAATTACAACTTAGCATAAAATTTAACATATTGTCCTCAAATAAAATCAAATAAGATAATATTGTTTTTGCAAAAATTGGGGCATGTGACATCAGTAGTGTTCTATAGTGCACATGTTCTATCCTTATGTTCCATAGTTCACTTGGTTCTATGGAGTCATGGAGCACTACTTTTTTAGTTTGTCCCTTCAACTTGTACAAGCCTCCTTCTTTCTCTCCAATCATTGTTGCATCATATAATGTCTTTCCTTTTGGCCATATTAGTTAATATTCCATATGTTGATCTAGATATCAATAGTATTCAATTCAATTTCACAACAATATCATATGAAGTATCACTAAAAGAAACATAATCACAAGATAGACACAGATTTATCCTGGGAAACACTCTATGGGAATAAAACCCGGTAAAACTTCCTCTATATAGATGTATCAAAAGTACAAAGATAAAATCCCAAACAGGTTCTCCTTCTCCTTGAAAATATGTCTCTCTCTCTCTCCTATGTGATATACACAAGTGTGTGTGTGTGTGTGTGTTCAAATGAGGAACATACCTCCTCTATTTATACTTATCTTCCACTTTTATTTTTCCCTAACAGGTTGGCCCCAACAAAATTACTGGGCCGACTTCACCTAGGAAGACACAAAGCAATATAATATTATATTTTGGAGGGTTCTATTGACTCCGATTACAATGGAGGTTTTACCTCATGACTCTATGATGACCAAATACAATAGTAACATCCCGACGGAGGAATAAAATATCTCCAATAGATTACAACAATAAAATACATTTAGAATATTCTTCGAAGTTACAATATTTCAACACTCTAGCTTAACGAGAAGGGTATTCTAATAACAACAACAACATCAACTGTAGGAGAAAGAAGAGAAAGAATCTTCAGTAACATCAAGGTGATACATTTATATGTCATTGGAAGTTTTCAACAATCATCGGAAAATGGAGCAATTATTGGAACATCTTCAACATCTTTAGTATTGGATCATCATCTTCTACAACAAAGAGTCTTCATATTTCAGCACTCGATCACTCGATAATCTGCAGCAACACTTGATATTTTGATCAGCAACATCATCATCAGTAGAAAGATAACCTGCAACACACGTAATCCAATTATGGGATGATCAATGCCTTTCACTTTAGGACATAAGTCCAAGGATGATGCAACCATATCAAAAACACAGAGACAAAATTCTGCAAATCCAATTACAGGATGATCAATCCCGATCACTTTAGGACATAAGTCCAAGGATGATGCAATCCTACTGCAACACGGAGAAAAAATACTACAAATCACTTTAGGACTAATGTCCAGGGATGATACAATCCCATTGCAACACAGAGATAGAAGTCTCTGAATCACTTTATGATTAATGTCTAGGGATGATACAATCCCACTACAACACATAGATAAAATTATGTGGATTACTTTAGGACTAATTTCCAGGGATGATACAATTCCACTGCAACATGAAGACAAAATTATGTGGATCACTTTAGGACTAATGGCCAGGGATGATACAATCCCACTGCAACATCATCAACCTGCGCCCCCTTTTGAGGAGGGTCTGCAACATCATCATCAATACTCCTCGTTTTGAGGAAGGTCTACAACATCATCATCAGTGTTCCTCCTTATGAGGAAGGTCTACAACATCATCATCATTAAGCTGTTCATGATACTATGCATTGGATGTTTGATGATGAACCCTACTTTGTGGTTCAAAACGTCGAGATAAATTTCAAACAAATGTAGTTTCCCTCCTCTCTTCAACCATCATCATTATTTCTCCTTATGAGGAAGGTGTACAACATCATCATCACTGCTCCTCCTTTAGAGGGAGGTCCTTTCGAACCAGAACAAGATTGTCACAGAGGTATTCAAACTTTACTGGAGACAGAGGTTTGGTCAACACATCAACAAATTTCTCATTGGTACTCACATACTGGAGCTTTATAGCTCCCTTATGTACCATATCCCATATGTAAAAATACCATATTTCTATGTTCTTTGGTTTGTCATGGAACACTGGGTTCTTCGTCATATTTATACAACCCTGGTTGTCACATAGAATCACTATGGTATCCAAATCCATGTCAAATAGACATGACATCAACTTATGAAGCCATATGGCTTCAGAATTAGCTGAACAAGCTGCTATATACTCTGCTTCAGCTATGATGAGAGAAACACCGGATTGCTTCTTGCTAAACCATGAGATCATGGTGGATCCCAGACAATAAAATCCACCTGAGCTGCTCTTCCCGTCTGAGTCACTTCCATCCCAATATGCATATGTATAACCATACAATATGTAGTCATGATCTCCAATATAGTATAGATTAAAGTCTATCGTACCTTTTAGGTACCTCATCAATTTTTTTGTAGTTATCAGGTGAACACATCTAGGTTTAACTAGATACTGACTCAGGGTGTTCATAAAAAAACATATATCTGGCTTGGTATTCGTCAGATAAATCAATGACCCAATAATCTGCCTGTACTGAGTCACATCCACTAAATATGATGATTCATCAAATAACAACTTCATGTTGGTATCCATGGGTGTCTCCATGGATTTACAACCCAACATATCAAATCTTTTCAATATCTCCACAACATACTTTCCCTCATTGATAAATATTCCTTATGGGATCTACCATACTTCTAGACCTAGAAAATAGTGCATCAATCCGAGGTCTTTCATCTCAAATTCTTCAGTGAGATTCTTCTTGCACTCTACAATCTATTTCTCATTTCCTATTAGAAATAGGTCATCCACATACAACAATAATATGACAGGTTCATCATCCATAACCTTAAAGTAAATGTCAGGTTCGGCTTTACTTTTGATAAATCCCAATCTCGTAAAAAATCTATACATCCTTCCATACCAAGCTCTAGGAGCTTGCTTTAGTCCATACAGAGCCTTCTTCAACTTACATACGTGTGTCCATTTTTCTTCAACTTCAAATCCTTATGGTTGATCTATGTACACTTCTTCCTCAATAACACCATTCAAGAAGGTTGTCTTCACATCCATATGGTGTAAAGTCCACTTCATCATGGATGCAAGTGCCATGATTATTCCAATGGAAGTGTACCTTCCTACTGGTGCAAATGTCTCTTCATAATCAATTCCCTCTTTCTGAGAGAATCCTCTAGCCACAAACCTTGCCTTGTATTTCTCAATACTTCCATCGGCTGCATGCTTGATCTTGTAGATCCAATTGGAATATACCACACTCTTTCCTTATGGTTTGGGAACTATATCCCAAACATCATTCTTCATTATTGATTGGTATTTTTCCATCATTTCTTCTACCCATTATTTCTTCTGCATAGCTTCTTCATAACTGTAGGTTCTTGATCAAGATCTCACATCAAAACTATATAACTTAAAAATGGCTTTGATCTCTTGCTTACTCTTTTGGAACCTTCTGGAGCTCCATACTTATCTACTTCGTGTATAATTTCTCTTACCCAAATAGGATTTCTCTTTCATAATACATTCATAGTATGGGGTTCTTGAGGTTCTAGCATATCATGGTTCTTTGATGTTTCATTTTCAAGGGAGGGTGCAACTTCTACATTTCTGGGAGGTACATATTCTTCATATACTTCTTCATGCTAGCACTTTCTAGATCTCTTGAGAGTTGATTCTTCATAAAATGTTACATCCCTACTAATTTCCGTGTGATGGAATCCTGGAATGTATATTCTAAAGGATTTGGAGACTTCACCGTATCCAACAAATATTCCTTTCTTTCAAGAAGGGTCTAACTTGGTTCTCTTTTCTTTTGCAATGTGAACATATACTGGGAAACCAAATATATTTAGGTGGCTCACTTCAATATTTTTCCATATGAACATTTCTTCTGGAGTCTTGAATCCAAGGGAACTATGGGATAATCATTTATGTAGATAAACTGGTGTTCTTGCTGCTTCATCCCATAGATGCATAGGAATATCTTGATCATATATCATTGTCTTCAGTGCTTCCATAATGGTCCTATTCTTTCTTTCTACAACACCATTATGTTGAGGATTGTAGGGAGTGGTTAGTTCCCTCTTGATTCCAGCTTCTTTACAAAATGCCTCAAACTCTTTTGAAGTATATTCTCCACCATTGTCTATTTTGAGTGTCTTGATTCTTCTTTTTGAATGATTCTCTATCAAGGCTTTGAATTCCTTGAATTTTCTGAATACTTCATCCTTTGTTTTGAAGAAATATATCCATGTCTTTCTTGAATAATCATCAATAAATGTAACATAATATTCATAATTACTCAAATATGTGGAGAGAATTGAACCACATACATCTGAATGAATTAATTCCAATGTACCTTTAGTCTTTGTTTCAGTCTTTCAAAATGGATTCTTGATATTATTTCCTCTTGCGCATCCTTTGCAAGTTCCTTAATGATCAATCTTCAAATCCGGTAAACATGTTACTACTTTTCTCACATGAGGTAGTGTTTTGTATTTTATGTGAGAAAGCCTCCTATGCCATAGTTCACTTGGGCTAGTGGTCTAATGAACAAGGTTTGTTTCTGAATGTCCCTTGAGTTTATACAATCCTCCTTCTTCTTCACCAATGACAACTGCATCTTCAATTTATTTTCCTTTGGGACACGTAAGTACTTGTCCATCTATAAATGCAAACCTATATCCTTTCTTATCTAATGTTGAGATAGAAACTAAGTTCTTCTTCAAACCTAGTACATATAAGACTTCCTTCATCTTCATGGGGGTTCCAGAATCAAGCGTGTATCTTTCTTCACCAATACTTTGATAGGATATTGATAGAATTCTCCTAATGATAATTTCTTAGGAGAGTTCTTCTCTTCAAGTTTTGGTAGAGTTTTCTTTTGTCCTGTCATGTGCTTTGAAGCACCACTATCAATAATCCATGTATCTTCTCCAGATGTCATAGACCCAGAGAGTGTAGAGAATAATAAATACTCTTCTAAATCTTCTTCTTTTGCTTGTTTTCTTTGAGGTCCTTCTTACTCTTCTTCTTAATATTCATCTAGGTGTGCATGGTGTCTTTTTTTGTTCTTCTTATATTCTTATTTCATCAATGGAAAATTTTCGGCTATGTCCTATCTTGTTACAACTGAAATATTGAAATTTGGAGCAGTCTTTCCTCTGATTGTTTCCTCTTGTCCTTTGGAACCTCTTGGGAGGTAGAGAATCCTTGTGGATTTCCTTAATGAAGTTATATTGAATTCCTCCTCTTTTGGTATGGGTGTCTACGGCTTGATCATCTTCTTTAAGTAGAGCTTCTCTATTAGCTACTCTAACCTCCTCTTGGATGAAATCTTCCCATACAATGTCAAACTTCATGCTTTCCTTTCTGACACAAATAGTCTGTATGAATGAATCCCAAGTTCTAGTGAGACCATTGTGAGTAGTCATAACTAGTTAATCTTCATCAAGGGTGTCTCCAATGGATTCTAGTTTCTCCTTGAACTAGGAGACCCTTGTGAAGTAGTCTTGAATGAATTATCCTTGGCTCATCTTGGTACTCTTTAATTGATCTCTCAAATTTATCTTTCTATTGATGTTCCTTCCTTCATATATTTTGGATAGGGAATCATACATATCCTTCAGGGTGTATTTGGATGACACTTGAGGAATCAAGTGATCTTTGATAGAATCAACAATGATCCTCATTACCCTAATCCGGTCCTTCTTGTGCTTCTCCTTAGCTTCATCCTCTTCAGGTTATGCAACTTATCCTTTGATGAATTTGTTAAGATAATTATCTGTAAGAATGAGACCAATCCTATATTTCCATGCTAAAAAAATTTATATTCCTTCTAGCGTGTCCTCAGGCTTAGTGCTTGGGGCCATCTTATCAAGGAGGTCACTAAAAAATGAAATTTCTCAAAATGCAGAACTGGCCTTACCAAGAGATGCGCTTGATTGAGGTGAGTTGACTGGTACACTTGGTTTCCTGGAGATTCCAAATCTTAACCTCTCAAAATTGACTTACGAGATTCTGATATGCAGTTTCTGTAGTTTTCTGGTTTTCTGCATTTTTTTGGTCCAAAGCCAAACTAAGGTTTGAATTTCTAGGAGATATACCCACTCAAAAAAATTATCCAAGGCTCAATAGATGCACTCTAGGGATGCACAACTTTCTATGCAATCAGATCTCCAAAAAATCCAACTTTGAGAGAAACCCTAATTTTTTACCGGAGGGAGAGGAGAGAGAGATTCACCTTGTGAAACTTGTTCTATTCAGGATAGCTTTGATACCATGTTAAGATTCCTTATGTTGAGATAGATATCATTAGTATTCAATTCAATTTCACAACAATAGTGTAACACTAAAATAATAATAAATTAATATTAATTTATTATTATAGTCATGCCCATTGGTGAAAAGGTGCAAGATGGGATTATTTAATCCCAAGCGATTGTATCCATTTTTTATCTCCTACATTACATTTGATATTTTTTTCTACGTTACGTTCACTCTACAACCACCTTGTTCTTCCATTGGTATCAGATCCTCTCAGCTCTCGACACCAGACCACCACCTTCCACTCCAAATTCCACTTCCCATGACTTCCCATACTTTCCACTTCTCACCACTCCCATATGCCCTTCTAGAATTCACGCTTCTCCACCTACACGTTGCTCCCTCATGTGCACTCCTCCATCCTCCTCCCTGCTCCATTCTCTATCACCTTCATTGCTCCATTATCCATCACCTTTACTGCTCCATTCGCCCTCGATCCTTCCATGCAACCACCCTTCCCTCCTCCACTGCATTGCCCACCCTTCCATCATCCATCTCCAAATCCACCACACCTCACTACTGCCACATTCCCCCTGCCTTGCACCCTTTCTTCCCCAACTCCGCATGCTCTCAAACCATATCCTTCCATCATCCACCCTTCACTGCTCCCACGTCGTTTCCTTCATGCTCTCGTGCCCTTCCTGCTCCTGCGTCTACCTGTCTGCTGCTCCACCCTTGCACCCTTGCGCGCCTCCCCACCGGCCACCACTTCCACCACTGCATTGTCCCTGCCACCTCCACCTCCGCTTCCACGGGCTCACTCCATCCTGCAATTTTTGTTTCTTTTTTATATTTTATAATATAATATTATATTACTATATAATTTGTATTATAAAAAAATTATATATATATATATCTAAAAATAATATAAATATATAATACTAATTATATTATTATTATTGATATATATATAACAAATTTTCTCAAGACGTAAAGAATTAGATATTATTTATTCTAATTTTTATTTGTCGTAAAAAGGAAATTGGAAAAATAAATCGTGGTTGGGTGGCATCATATAGTGAACAAAAATAAATCTATGTTCAGCAGCTAGAATATTCCAACAATCACCAGATCAATGGCTGATTTAAACGCCTGGTTCGATCAAATCAATGAGAAAATTAACAAGAACTACGAGGAACTCCACGTAGAAATCAAACAAACTAGTGACAATTTGACATTAAATTGGACACAAATCACGTCACGAATACATAATAGCTTCCTCACTCTACAGGAAGATCAAAATAAAAATCAGGTTGTTTTAACCGCCATCTTGGACAGATTACAAATATCGAATGACCCGCAACCAAGCTCTCCCGGAACACTGGATCAGTCGGATCCTCTGTTCAACATGTCGTCCTCAGCCTCATATACACAAGGACACCAAATATAGGTAAAAGTTGAGTTACCGAAATACGATGGGGATGAACAACAGTGCATAGCGTGGATTAACAAAGCCAGGGAATACCTAGACATCCACAACATCCATTACGACGATGAGAAAATTAAATATGCCTCCATGCATTTAGAAGGAAATGATTACAAATGGTACTTATGGTGGAAGAATACTACAAGAATATGTTCTCACAATCGGGTTAGCTTCAGGAACGACCTCATCAAAATATTCTAGGGCATTGAAGAAAAATAATTCTTTTCCAAATCACAAGGTTACAACAAAAAAACAGTGTTCATTAGTACACCTGTGAATGGGAAGCACTATCAACTCGAGTTTTAGAGTTAACTGATAACCAACGACTACATACCTACATACACGATCTAAAACAACACATCCGTGATGAACTAGAGTTACATAACATCTCTACCATGGAGGAAGCACGACGTAAAGCCAAGATTATTGAAATAAAATATGTTCATACAAATGTCAACCAAAATGACTCCAAAAAGAACTCCCTCCAATCAACGTACACAGGAAATCCAAGATATACACCGTCTCAACTTAGCGAAGGAACGAAGCCCAGTTTAGAGGCTCAGAGAATAAAGGAAGGGAAATGTAAGTTCTTTGGAGACAAATGGGATCCTAAGCACAAATGCTTACAAAATAAATTGTATTCCTGTGAAGTAGAGTTGGAAGTCAAGGAACCAATTGAGAACGATGTGAATAGTCAACAAGACCACCACATAGAAATCGAGGACGACACCCCATAAATTTAATTTTCCTCTATTACCGGAATCTCCCAGCCGCAAACCTTGACGCTTAAAGGACATATCAAAAAGAATAATGTCACATTTCTCATCGACTCTGGAAGCACCCATAACTTCATTAATGTCAACCTTGCTAAAGTATTTAACCTATCTATTTTTCCAGTACCTAACATGAAGGTTATGGTAGTAGATGGAGAGAAGATTGACAATATAGAAAAATGTCACCAAGTCAAGTTACAAATACAAGAGTATAACTTAGAATCATATTTCTTTATGGTACTGCTAGGAGGAGTCGACGTGGTATTAGGAATACAATGGTTACAAACCTTGGGTACATAATCCTCTAATCACCAAGAACATTTTATTGAATTCCATGCATTTGAGAAAACACACAAATTATATGGGTTCCAACCACCTCCGACATAGTTGGTTACATCACATCAGATGGAAAAGCTACTTCAGAAGGATGCACCAATGTACATACTTCAATGTCAAGAAATGGAACTCTTAACAGGTGAAGGAGATATGGACAAACAACCAGAGATACAAAAGATGCTTCAAAAACATCGGAATGTGTTTCAAGAGCTGCCTATGGAGCTCCCACCAAATAGAAAAATCGAACACATAATTGAAATAGAACCAGGGGCAAAACCTGCCAGTAGAAAACCATACAGATGTCCACATCAGAGACGATGCGACAGATAATGTAATCATTGTCGTCAAATAAGCTTTGAGGACAAAGATTCCCTTAAGGGGAAGTCAATGTAACAATAAATTAATAATAAATTAATATTAAATATAAATAATATTAATTTATTATTATAGTCATGCCCTTTGGTGAAAGGTGCAAGACGGGCTTATTTAAGCCCAAAAAATCGTATTAATTTTTCATCTCCTACATTAAGTTTTATACTTTTTTCTACATTGTGTTCACTCTACAACCACCTTGTTATTCCAAATAGCATATGTAGGATCACTGAAAGAAACACAATCACAAGATAGACACAAATTTATCTTGGGAAACCCTCTAGGGGAAGAAAACCCATCAAAACTTACTCTATTTAGATGTATCAAAAGCACAAAGTTAAAACCCCAAACAAGTGTTCCTTCTCCTTGCAGATATGTATCTCTCTCTCTCTCTCTCTCCAATTCACTATACACAAGTGTGTGTGTGTGTGTGTTCAAATAAGGAACACACATCCTCTATTTATACTCTATCTTCCACTTGAATTTTTCCCTAACAGGTCGGCCCCAACAAACTTACTAAGCCGACTTCAACTAGGAAGACACAAAACAATATAATATTATATTATGGAGGGTTCTATTGACCCGAATTACAACAGAGGTTTTACCTCATGACTCTATGATGACCAAATGCAATAGTAACATCCCGACGGAGGAATAAAACATCTCTAATAGATTACAAGAATAAAATACATTTAGAATATTCTTCAAAGTTACAATATTTCAACAACATTAGGACTTGGCCATCAATGCAACTCTTATTCCCTTTGCATCTAGTGCAAAGATGGAGAAAAGATTCTTCCTCAATCCTGGAACACATAGCACATATTTCATCTTCAAAAAGTTCTCAGATTCTAGCTTGTAGGAAGATTCTACACTTCCTTTTATGGGGTATTCATAATCATCTGCAAGTTTCACCTTGTGAGGTGACTCATGTTCAGCTAGATTGATGAATGATTCTTTGTATACTGTCATATGTTTGGATAACCCACTATCTACAAGCCACTCATTGCTTCTATGTGAGATAGTGCCAATGAGTGTTGAGATACAGACATATTATTCATCACTTGAATAATTAGTTTCTTCTTTGAGTCTTTTTATCGTTGTTCATTATCTTCAGCGGTGTGAGAATGATGTCTCTTCTTATTTGACTTCTTGTTGAAGTAGCCTATGTTTCTAGGACAATCTCTAGAGTAATGTCCCTTCTCATCACAAGTGTAGCATCTAATGTTGGAAGGATCTCTTCTGAATTTATTTTGTCTTTTGTGATGATGGTCCTCCCTTTTGTTGTGATGGTGTTCCTCCTTTCTATGATATCTTATGGTTTTAACTATGAGAGCTTGGTCTTCAATTGCTCTCATATTCTCTTCTCTTGTGATAAGTCGAGCTTCTTCTTGTGTGCATTCTTCCAAGATTATGTTGAAATTAATCAACCTTCTTCTGACACATATTCCTTGAATGAATGAATCTTATGATCTAAAGAGACCATTCATGGTGGTCATAACAATATCTCCTTCTTCTACATTATTTTCAACTGATTCAAGTTGTTCCTTGATTTGAACAACCCTTGTGAAGTAGGATTGCAAGGTCTTTGATTTTTGTATCTTCACATTCTTCAATTGGTTCCTCAATGTCATCTTCTGGTTGATGTTCTTTCCTTCGAACAACTTTGTCAAAGCATCGAACACTTTCATAGGTGTATTTAATGATAACACATGTGGGATGACATGATCCTTAATAGAATATGAAATTATTCTCTTGGCATTGACCATGTTCTTCTTATGGATAACCTTAGTCTCATCTCCCTCTTGTTCTAGAACTTCCTTAGTTATATACTGATCCAAATCATTTTCGTCAAGGATCAGGGAGATCATGTACTTCCATGCTTGGAAGTTGTCATCTCCCCCTAGCTTATCCTAAATAAGGGTATGGTGAGCCATTTTTAAATGAGAACCTGAAATGGAAATAGTCAAGATTTAGATCTTATCAATTTGAGGTGTCTGACCTCATTCTAGAGATGGATGACCTAGTGTTTGTTAGTGAAACCCTAATTTTCCAAACTTGGAGTTTTGGAATTTTGTCTAGATAGAAAGATGTGTCTCCTTGAGGTGAGTTGCTTAGTAAGGTCCTTTTCTGAAAGCTGAGATGGGAAGACTCAGAAAATTGATGCCCTAGTTTCTCCCAGCACTAGTGTCTAGGTAAAAAATGAAACTTCTTCAAATTTGATTATGCTTCCACCAAAAGGCGTGCCCTACTAGGGTGAGTTATCCTGGTTGTCTTTTCTTGATGATATGTGGAGAGAAGACCTTAAACTAGGAAGCCCTAGTTTTCACTGTACTGCATAGTGTCTTTTTACAGAGAGGCACTGATACCATGTTCATTTTTCTAATCTTATTCAAATTGATTAGGATCTTTATCTGAAAGAATAAAAAGCACAACAAGATTCATAATATAGAGAAGATACACAAGACACATAGATTTTCCTCGAGGAAACCAGAAAGAAGAAATCCCCACAAACTTCCTTAGAATAGTTTCGTTGCCAAGATAATATCACAATATGGAAAAACCCAAGTATAAGGTCATTTGTATCTCTCTCTCTCCCCTACTTGTTCTTCTCTCTCTCCTCATGCAAACTTGAGTGAGTTAGAATGTGTATAAATGAGGGAGGGTGACTCCCTATTTATACCTATCAAGTGACTGGCCTAATAAATTGACTAGGCCAACTTCTTACCCTAACAAGGCCGACTTCACCTAGGGGGACTTAAAAATACATTTTATTATATTCAATTTGGGGACTACTACCCCGACTTACAAATGAGGGTTTACCTCAATGACCATAGACAATAATAAAATCCTCATAGGAGGTAAACACATCTCCAATGGGGGTACAACATAATACAATAATAATATACATCATAATATCATTTGAAAGTTACGAATACAACAATATAGAAGGGATTTGAACCTACGTAGCTTTTGAGGTAATAGATATTGTTGACAATATAAACCCTTATCCAACACTCCTGGGGATCAATTGGCTATTGAGACCCAAAATGTCATTGATTTTAAAAAGTTATCTTATAATTTGAAGATTCAGAGATGTAGGTAGTCGCTCCAATCGACCCATTGGAAGGCCAACGCTATGTCGAACCACTAAGAGGTGAGTATCATGAAGGGAATTTGGATATTATTTACAATATATATTCTATGGTGGATGATTATATAAATCCTATATCTAATGGTAAATTAATTTGGAGGAGTTTTGAATGGTTCTCATCAGATTCAGGTGAAGCATTGGAAAATGGGCAAACCAATTGCATGAAATATTGATGAAAGAATGCACAAGAATAAAAAATCCTTGCGATGGGTGGGTACCAAGGTATGTGCTTTTCCTAAATACTAAGGATTGCTTAACTTGAACACCTTTTTGACATAATTTGAAGATAAGGTATTGAAACCCCAATGAATTCTAGCTCTTGATGTGGCCTTAAAAAATACACCAACAATATGGTGGGTTGCTCATAAACAGTCCATCTTGGAATGGCCTCAGTGTCAAAGGCTCTTAGAAATATGGTTTGGTCAAAATATTCCTTATGTTGGTAATAGGTATATTGGTTTGACGAGTCTCATCAACCATCTTGATAATTGTTGTGCAACATGGATATCGGTGCCCAGGTAGGAATGGGTACATTTGTTTATACATACTTTAGATACAATACCAAGAAATTGGTATACATCGGTTGAACTATGACAAGGAATTGTAAATTGGGAGGAGTTGGCTAATAGATTCAAACACAATTTTATATTTATGGATGAAATTCTGTCGATTGATAGTTCCTCACAAGTTATTAAAGCCAATATTTTTTAGGAAGTTTATGTCCATTTTCAACTCTACCACAATGGAATATGACAGTTCAAATCCTGTTGGATTTGACAAGTCTTGTCAGCCATATTGATAATTTTTGTGCGACATGGAGATCGATGCCCAGGTAGGAATGGGTACATTTTTTTATACATACTTTAGATACGATACCAAGAAATTGGTATACATCAGTTGAACTATGAGAAGGGATTGTAAATTGGGACAAGTTGGCTAATAACTTCAAACACAATTTTATCTTTATGGATGAAAGTATGTTGATTAATGGTTCCTTACAACTTATTAAAGCCAATATTTCTTAGGAAGTTTCTGTTACAGTTTCAAGTCTACCACAATGGAATGCGACAGTTCAGATCTTGATGGAGTGCTACAATATATATGGGGAACCTGAAGTTGATGATCTGTGAGACATTCACATCCCAAAATATGAAGGTAGTCGATCATTGAAGGAACCGGGTCTATCATCTGAAATGTTTTTGAAGCCCTTGAAAATAAAGAAAGTGAACATTTGGTCTCTTTAGAATCCAAAGTTTACAAGTATTGGGGACTACTGGGATAATGAGACTGTTGGGAAAATCACTTCTTTATTACATGAATTCCAAGACCTATTCCCGACCAAGTTTACAGAAATGAAATAAATTGTTGAGGACATGGGAGAGATGAAAATTCCCCTAAAACTGGATGCAAATCCTACCAAGCAGTGACCCTATATATTGAACCCCAGATACAAAGAGAAGGTTAAGGTAGAATTAGAAAGAATGATGGATGCAAGGATTATTGAACATGTCAAAGAATAAGAGTGGATCATCCCAATGGTTGTACATGATAATAAAATGGGTGAAGTTCATATTTGTGTTAACTTAAGGAAATTAAATGATGCTTTCCTACATAATTTGTTTCCTACACCTTTTATAGATGAGTTCTTGGAAAGTGTAGGGGGAAAGAAGTACATTCATTTACTAATGGATTCTTTGGGTATCATCAAATCAAGATCACAAAAGAGGGTTGGCATAATACCACCTTCGCGATAGAGTGGGGTTGTTTCATGTACATGGTAATTCCATTTGGACTTAAGAATGCGTATGTTATTTTTTCTAGGATAGTGGTAGCTTATTTTAAATATTTTTTTGTAAATTCCTAGAAGTATACTTTGATGACTGGACAATATATGGGTTAATTAAGGACCATATTAAGAGTCTCCAGATGATGCTTGAACGTTGCAGACAATTTCAAATTTATTTAAATTTGAAGAAGTACATTTTTTGTGCTCCTTTTGGTATTATGTTGGGTCATGTAGTATGCAGAGAAGGAATGTTGATGGATCCTGCGAAGATTGAAATCATTGTCAATATACAACCACCTTTGTCAGTTAAGAAATTAAGGACAACATTGGGTCATACTGGGTACTATCAAAATTTTATAAGAGATTATGCAGAGATTGCAGCTCTGATGGAGAAGTTGTTGAAGAAAGATGTTGAATTCCATTGGAATGAGGAATGTCAAAAGAATCTTGATGTCCTCAAAGAGAAAATGGTTTCAACACCTATTCTGGTATTTCCATACTAGCGCAAAGAATTCCATGTGCATGTCTATGCATTTTGTGTCGTGTTAGGAGAAGTACTTGCACAACTAAGTGAGGGATTTGTCGATCACCCCATTGCATTTTCTATTAGAAAGATGTCAACTGCAGAAACGAATTATATGACGACTGAGTGGGAGGGACTTGCTATGGTATATGCACTCCAAACATTTTGGCATTGATTATTGGGTGGTCATTTTAAGATGTTTATGGATCATTCTACCTAAAAATACATGGTCAATCAGCCAATGTTGGGGGGAAGATTAGTCAATGGATTCTTCTCTTCCAAGATTTCGAATTTGAAATTGTTGTAAAATCAGGCAAGTTCAATGCAGGTCCTGACCATCTCTTGAGGCTGGAAAATGAAGAATAACCCACTAGTTTAGATGATAGTCTTCCTGATGGATGACTATTCGCAGTGAAAATGGTTGATGGTTACTTTGAATACATCATGCATTTATTGACTACAAGAAGGGCACCAAATGATTTAATATAATAGTACACAAGAAAACAATTGGTTGTAAAAGCAATAGATTTTCACCTTATAGTTGAACAGTTATATAAGATGGAGCATATGAGATACTGCATTGTTTTGTTTTGGAACATGAGCGACCAATAGTGTTAGTTGAAGCTCATGTTGGAGTGACAGAGGGGCACTATGAAATAAAAGAAATGACGCGCAAAATTTTACAGGCTAGATTGTGGTGGCCTACACTCCATTCAGATGCACTTGTCTAGTGTTAGAGTTGTGACATTTTCCAATGCACAAGGAAACCATTGGTACTGCAACTAAATTTGTAGGCATTTGATAAGTGGGTTGTTTACTTTTTGGGTCCCATTAATCCACCAAGCAGAAGGACGAGTGCTCGGTATATAATTACCGTGATAGATTATTTCACTAGATGGGATGAAGCAACACCAATCATAGATTGTACAACTTATTTGATCATGTAGTAACCAAGTTTGGCTATCCAAATATACTAGTAAGCGACCATGGTATGCACTTTGTTAGTAAATTGATTAAAGAAATGACTGGAGAATTTCATATCCATCATAGGAAGACAACACCATATAATCCAAAGGAAAATGGAACAGTTGAAGCTTTTAATAAGATTTTGGAACATGTGCTTACCAAAATTTGCAATATGAATCATGTTGATTGGGATCACAAAATACCTACATGACTTGTAAAAAGATTATGAGACAAACTCCCTTTCAACTATTTTATGGATAGGAGGTTTCATGCCTATGGAATATATTGTACCTAGATTAAGAATAGTTGCAGTTTTTGAGATGACATGTGTGGGTCCGATTGAAGAAATTTTTCCTCAGTTACTACAGTTGGAGGAAGATCGCTTCATTGCGGGTTACCACCAACGATTTGAAAAGGAGTGATAGAAGGAATGGTAAGATCAACATATTAAGTTTGAGCAATTCCAACCTGGCAATTTTGCTCTTTTGTATGACACTAAGTTTTTAAAACATCCTGGTAAGATTTGAACACATTGTTTGGGACCACGTTGGGACCATATGTTGTTGAATATGTTACAAATGGGAGTGCAGTTAAGTTGAAGAATTTAGATGGTTCACCCCTCAATGGTTTAGTAAATGTAAGTTGGGTAAAACCTTATCGGGATAGTTATACTTCTCTCAACTGAGTTGAGTAAAAAAAAATTTCAATTGTGTATATAAGTTGTGCTTTGCATATTGAAGTCTTTTATATTTCCAGTAGATTGTGTGTCACATTCCAAGTTAATTATGTGTCGTAGTTAGTTTTGTGTTATAGAGGTATTTGGAAACGTTCTTTTCTATCAAATCCACATTAAATGCATGGTAATAACTGCTTTTATTTCAAGTGGAGTAGTGGCTTTAATGGTGCCTTTTCATAAATGTCCGAAAATATTTCAGCGTGTGAAGGGATTAGCTGCCACCTTTCCTAATTTAGTGAAGATCAGGTCATAATAACTACCCATGTGATCATATCGATTTGTCACATGTGTAGATATAGTTCACCTTAAACAGGAGTTAGTTGCCTCATTGTAATCAACCATGAAGTGTACTGAGCAAGTTAGTCATATGCAACCAGCTATTCTGTTTCTAAGTTTCCACCATGGAGATCCCTGTATCAGTATCTAGAACTATTCGTGGCTTCATTGTAGAAATCCCATCTATGATACCCATTGTTAAGGAGGCACTAGAGGTTGTGTCGCGGTCAGTTCCTGTGAATCATCCAAGAAAGAAATGTACAATTGGTCAGGTAGTTCTTTTGGAGAAAATATTTTAATCCACCCATGATGTTGAGGCTTCTGGGTCTAGTTCAATGACTATAATATTGGGATATATTCCACACAAAAAGGATGATAGTCCTTATGTAGTCATTTGAAAGAATGCCAAATATTTGCTGGTAAATACAACCATTCTGAAGGGAGTTCATGTTATGAAGGACGTTATGGATAATTTGAAGAAATTGACATTCTCTTATCATGACTTGAGGAAGTTCCCTGAAATTCACATGTCAAAGTATATTACATTAGTGTAGCTAGTGGATGGTCAGCCTATTTATTTTTTAACCATGGATTGGGCTCATGGTTTAGAGTATTTGGGGATTCTGACGTTGTTGTACATGCCCCATTTCGGTCAAACTGCTGAAACTAACACATGTGTGAAGCAGTTGTTGGTTTGTTTTAATGGAGGGTTCATGTGGTTAAATACAATAAATTATGTTGATGCCGACCTTAAAGCTGCTATTGCAGGATTACACAAGGCAGGGGTTGATCTAGCACCGTTATTTGTTGGTAAGGAGCAGGACAAAAGTATTATTGCTTAGATGAAGTAGAAGTATAATCTCATGCGAGATAAGTGGGGCTTTGATATAGCCTCCATTAATGATCAGGGTGTTAGATTCACAACTAAGGTTTTTTTGAGCAAGTTGCTACAAAAAATGTGACCAAACCAGTGCACCATTGGTACTATTGTTGTAGTTGAGAAATGTGTTCTAGGAGTGAAAATGAATTGGGAAACATTTCTACTGAATGAATTATTAATTGATGCACAGGAATGAGGTAGACCTTTTACTTATTCCTAGTTATGTATCTTAGTTTATTTTGTCGCGTGATTCGAACTGCTAAAATGCACTAAGGGCATGGAAATGAATGTACTGTGTCAAGGGGAACAATATCAAAACCTATGGTTTGATGAGAATCGATGGTGACAACAGGAGAACAATATTGAGTTTTATATGCATGTTGATGCATTAAAGCATAACATTGGGAGTCAGTTAAGAATTATCGATGCAACTGTCCAACGGTACAAGAACATCATTAGGTTATTGCAAGGGCACACCATTTAAATCTATAGCCAAGGAGATATATCCAGTAGCAGTGGTTAACCACTACGTTCCAGCTATCGGAGGAGGAAATTGATACAATATTTTGATATTGGCTACAAGAATGGAAATAGCCTATTGCAGATGATCTATTCTCTACTGAAACTAAGTCGTGACAAGAGAGTACATCGGGGACCCAGCTAGGGGGGCCATAAGAAGAATACATCCCACGTAGATTTCATCATGATAGTGATGAAGAGTCGAGTACTACCCTGACATATCTGAATGTGGGACCGAAGCATAAAGTAGCTAAGTTAGAGAAAAATGGCACTAAGAAGCAAAACGCCATCAAGGATTCCACTCATATTAGGTTGACTAATGATGAAGATAACCTATGGGAAGATCACATGGATGAAGTCGTTGATGGAATGAGACAAAATATTAATAGTCAACATAGTGAGCTCTTTGAGGGGGTCACTAGCTTACTTCAAATTCTTTGTAAGGTCGTGAAGGAGTTTAGAGTTGTAGTTAGTACCAGGCCAGCAAAGTCGCGGGAATTTGTCATGTATTATGATCGTTTGGTTGAGATATAAGTGTATTGAAAACAACATAAAGTCCAGATAATGTCCAAAACACTTGATTTGGGAATGATAGAGCTTAACAATATGGTCCAGGATATTGGTTATGTTGGGGTAGATATGTCTGTTCTACCCATATGTTGCATAGCATTCAGTAGGTTGTAGTTGAGGAAATAAAGGCTTGGGAACATATAGTGTGTGATTAACTGAACTANGGAAGATTAGGATAACAAACCAACTGTTTTTTCTCGTATGGGTTTCCATGTTAAACTTTATGTGTCGAATTGTGCATGATAATTGTGTGCATGTGTTATTTGGTATTGTTGGGACTCATGATAACATACTAGATTCTGGATAAGTAATTGATTCGACAAGGTTTAATGGATCTTATGAACACTGTTGATAGTTATGTGTGATGACCTGTCTGTCTATGCTTAACACGAGAAGGTCCCATTTACCACTACAAAATTGTGATTCTTTCAACTCCTATAGGTATCTCAGGTGAGACCTCACTTTCGTCACAGGTGTTTCCGATGGGGTTAAACCTTGTTGTCCTAGTACCTTTGGTTTTTGTTGGTCAGATTGGATGTTAAACTTGGGACATTCAAATATAGGCCAGAAACAACATAAGTTGGATGGTATATCCAATAATGATGTTTGGAGAACACCATCAATGAAAATTCATAACATGATTTTCTAAGTGTTTGCTTGGTTTCCCTCAAATTTGGAAATATTCAAGGGGAGTTTGGTTGGAATTGGTGGCTAAGCTAGATCGTGAAAAATGGGATCATTGTTTAGCTTCAATAGGTATGGGACATTTAACAAAGAAATGCATGGAATATTTGGGACAAATGGGAAAGGGGGTGGGGGAGGAGGTGGTGGTGGAACCCCTGGTCCCAATTGGTGACATCAGTTGACTGCATGGGCTATGCATGGTGAAGTCCTAAGAGATATTGAACTTCGGGATGTCATTCAACTATGGGTAGAAAATTACTAGGATAATTTAATGATATTAACAAGGATTATCCAAGGATATATGAACCCACCAACATTGCACCCAAAGGTGTATGTTGAGGGGATAATGATGATCTAGGTATAGAAACTAAAATTCCAAGAATTCCTCCAAATAGTGGAAGAAATTTCCTAACTCACACGAATGTTGAGGTGACCGATATTTCTTGATTATTCATGGTTGTGTTGATTTATAGATAACATAACCAAAGGGAGCCCAAGGGGTTTTTCTATTGTAAAGAAAATTTCTAATCAAAGAAAAATATGTGATTTGAGTGAAGTGGATATGCATACGTTGGCACAATATTTTTTAGGATATGTTCTTTTAATCACAATATATATTTGTTTTGATGTAGGGGGGTTTCACATGACGGTTTTTAAAGAAAAAAAATATGTAATCGCATGTCCTATGACCTAGCAACCTTCCTCTCAAATGTATCTGGTCCTTCCAAAATTATCTCAATGTGTGGATTATGAATCCATCAAATATGGAAAGTGAAGGTATGAAAGAGTCATTTATATTAGTGATGGGAATTGTGGGCATGTCCTAATGAAATTGGTGATATTTCCCAATGGCCATCATTATCTATATTAGGTGAAAATGCAACTCAAAAATGCTACCTAGGTATAAAACCTAAATTTTTAGCCATGAAGTTACCTTTTGCAAGTGTAGACAATGGAATCGTATCCTCTAGCAATCAAGGGTTTCAATCAAAACAAAGCTAGGATGTTTAATAAAAGTAATAAAAAATACTTGACCTCAGTATATGACCCCATAGGGTATCTCCTTCTCTTGTTTTTTACACACTTGTGGTGAAAGGACTTTAAGCTCCCAAGGAAAACAAATATGTTTCAAATGAGAAACAATTTAGAGGAATTATTTAGATGTCAATACCTACAATCCTAACTTAGACTATAAAAAAAGTTGTGACTTGTGGTGGATTTAAGTTAGCAAGATAATTATGTTGGTTGTTTTTAAAAGGGGGCTACATTAGCATCATGAACCAAAATTTTAATTTAAATGGTGTGATGAAGAATATTTTCAAACGACAAAATTGTTTCTTAAGGAAATAACCAGCACAAATAAGCCATAGTACAATACTCCATGAATAATAAAATATATGATTGATAAGATAAGAGATGATATTACAATGAGAATGCTACTTGTATCAATACCCATGTTGGGTTCCTTTCCATAAAGAGGAATAACCTTTCATCAAGGTGTCTCTTCATTAGTATAATTTATTTGATTACTAATGTTTATTTATTATATATTGTGTTCATTACATTTCTTCTCCCTTAGAATTGATTTGTCCTCAATGCATAATTATGGAATACTTTGTCCCTTGTTCTTGCTCGTAACGCTTTCTCGTGACATTGTGTGTTGGTAGTTGCAACACATGAAGAAATGAGATGATACATTATTTTAAACATTATCTGGAAACGTCATGTCATTTGTGAACGCGTTCATCCAATATTTACCTTTAATGGAATTGTTTGTTGATCGATTGTCTAGAATTGTCGATTTGGTCATTTCTCTTTGTAGGAATAATACTATTAATTTTCCTCTTGTCCTTGTTGTCGATCATAATGACTCTCTTGATTTGGATGGCGATATGGTACTCGAGTCGCTTGTGAAGTGTTTACATGAACTTCAACTTTTGGTGCTTCTAACGATATTTTTGATTGATTTTCATTATCATTTTCTGTTGATGCTTTTAGCGATGTGACAATATGAATGTTCTTATGAATTTGAACATTGACAAGATTTGAATTGCTTCTCTTTTTTGTTGTTTAAATTTGAGACTTTGATGACTTCTCTATTGTGTCCTTCTCGATAATTGATCCTTTGCAATCTTGTTTTTCTTGTCAAGATTTATTCTTGTGCTTTAGTTTCGTAACTTCTATAAGTATGTCCTGATTAAGTTCCTTTAAGAATAAGATTTCTTCCTTATAGTTTTACTTGTCGACTTTATTTTGATTATCTTGATGTTTGCGCTCTCTTTATTTTAAGTTTTTATTTTCTCTAGCAATTAACCCTTTTTAGGGAAGAGATTTCTTTGCCCTTTCCTATTAATTATTTTTGAAGATCTCGATTCTCCTCTTCTAAATGTTGATTTCGTTGAACTTTATCCTTTTCCTTCTTGATTTGCAAAAGTAATTTCTGATTATGATCTCTTATACGAGAGATCTCTTCTTCTTTACCTGCAATAACCTTGTCAAAATCTTTATGTATCGTATATATTAATTTCTCACTTCCATGCGACATCACCTTTGGTATTTCTCTGAAGTCTTCAGATGATGTGACTTCTGATTTTGACTTCATGTTAAAATATTGTAATGTGATTTTATTCTTTTTGTAGGGAAATATCATAAACTTATTTTCATCATTTAAGATAAAAGTCCCCAATGTTTCTTTCCATAGTAATCCCAAAATTAGGTCACCATCACTGCTCCACAAATATTTAACTATTAATTTTGAGACGCCACTATAATCTCCAATGTTCAGTTGTAAATTGCTTATTTCATATTCTTTTGTATTCCAAAGATCTAACCTTTAACCTATATTTGACTCCGGAATCACTATCTCATGAGAAGAGTCAACACTAATATAATTATTGTGTTTGACAGGAGCAATATAAATAGTAATGTCTTTCCCTCTGATTGTTCCTTATATTTGGAATAACACTGAAGCATAAGTTTTTAAAGTGCTTGGAAATCTTCCTTGTGTTTCTCCATAAGACCCCACTTTTTAATAATTTAAGTTAATTGTTACCTTAATATAAATCTCCTTTGAAATGACAAAATTGTTTCTTAAGGAAACAACCAACAAAAATAAGCCAGATTACAATACTCCGTGAATATTAAAATATATTATTGATGAGATAAGAGATGATATTACAATGAGAATGCTACTTGTATAAATACCCATGCTGGGTGTCTTTTCGTAAAGAGGCATAACCTTTCATCAAGGTGTCTCTTCATTAAGTATTAGTTATTTAATTACTAATTTTTATTGATTATATATTGTGTTTATTACAATTTTTTTTCCTTTTAAGTCTTTCTAATTCACCAATATCACTTTATGGGAATAAGGTGAAGAGAACACCATGGTGAAAATACTCTTTAGGTCCCTCATTTTTGTGCTCTAAATGACCAAGCCACAATGTTTTAAGTAAAATTCTTGACACAATATTGCATAAAATACTTGCAAAAAACTTTAATATATTGAAGAGAAATTATGTGAACATTTTGGGGCTCTACTTTGTCTAATTAATTTACTGGGTGCGAAATAACATTTTCAAATAAACTACAATTTTGCAAAGAAAGTGATAACATAGGAATTTCAGTATATCCTCTCTATCTAATTTGCTAAGATTGCTTGTGAGCGTAAATCAAAGAACATACAAAAGAGGAAAAAAGATTTTAGGTCTCTTGTTTGTGTGACTTGTGATAGCATAAAATTATCCTAAGAGTAACATGCTAACTTTGAATTGATGTGTTATTTTAATTTCGCTCAAAATAATGGAAATGGTTGCAAATAGTGAATGTTGTGAATTACTTAACTACTCCTTTGAAATAATTATAAACAAAGTGAATTAAAACAATAAATAAGAATAGTAATAAAAATTAGATCTTTTTTTTTTTTGGAAAGAAGATCACAGCCCAAATTTTATTAAAATTTGAACCATATTGTTCATTGGATTTAGGAAATCCATACACTTAGCATGTATATTGTATTCCATACATAGAAGCATTCATTAGAAACTCCTTACACAAAAAAAGCATAAAACTCCCAAAATGGATGCACTTACATAGAAATCTCAAGAAACAACCCGAAACTTGTTCTTTATAACAAAATTATGTAGATGTACCCATGTATCATGGGTAAGAGGACTAGAAAAGAAGAGTTCCATGGTACAACTCTTTAGTGGTATCATTGTTGATCTCCCAAAAAAACGAGGATCCCTCAACAAATTCAAGATCCATTTTTGAAAGATGATCCACTTGGGTGTTCTTGCCCCTATATATATGGCAATAAAAAACATCAATAAAAAATGCAGAAAGCCAACAAATTTCATCATATATAAAAATTAAATCCTAAACTATGAATCAATATGTAATGACAAACAATAAACCATCCATGTGGTTACTATGAGACATGTTTATTTCACCTTCAAGCCTCTCTATGATATAATTACTCTGTGTACTTAATCAAATGTAAAAGCACAAGAGAAGCAATGTACAATTCCTAAAAAATAAATCTTCCATATAATTAGACTACATAGGGAAAAGAAATGCATGGAGATATGATGGGACTACATGGGATAATGTTGGGTAATATGAGTACATTTCGCTAGCTTTCCCATGGGTATCTAGTGGGACTCCATAAGATTATGTGGGATAGTAGTGGAACCTCTTATGAGAACATTTCTTGTGGATGTTTTCTAGGACTCCGAAAGATTACATGAGGTGGTAGAGGAACCTTCCATGAGAATATTTCCCACAACTATTTTGGTGGAATCACACAAGATTTTTGTGGGAATCAAAGATTCTACTACATAATTTGCATGACATAGGTTAAAATAATCATGCAAAACTATAAGTGGATAGAAACTAATTTTTTAAAAGCTGACTCCTTACAAGAATAGTTGGGTAAATTGCCCTTAATTTCCATGATTAGAATAAAATCTGCATCTTTTGAAGTGCTCTCGGCCTTTTGTGTCAGGGTTTTGCAGGTTTTCAGCTTCAGATTTTGCAAGTAGAACCGGTTTTTGTTGGTATAGAAGAGCCATGTTCTTGCACATTTTTGGGAGGTGCTACCTGGAATGATCCTTGCATGCTACTCATCTCTCTTAATAAGAGCCTGTTGTTTTTCTTGCCTTTGGGTCCGTTTTAATGTAGTTGGCTGGGTGCCTGGGGTTTGTATCTCTAGTTTTTCTTACTCTCGAGATTTGTTTCTTGTATTTTTTCTTTCTTTGTGAGAGTGTTATTCTCTGAGCAAGCTCTCTATGGATTCTAGAGGGGGTCCCCCCACCTCCCTATCCTCCTGAGATTGAAGCTTTTAAACATCTCATTGCTTCTTGTGGGAAGAGAAAGGGAAGTTCATTTGCTCAAACATTTGTGAAGAAAACAGAAATCCCTTCTGTTGATCTTCCAGCAGAACGCCCTTGTCAGAAAACCTTGAATTTATTTGAGCATGGGATCATTGGCCAATTTACAGGATTATGGCCATCCCCGAAGGAAATTGATGGCTGGGTTTTGCGAAAATGGAGGCCCCTAGTTTCTGAAGGTATTCATAGCCATTTGGTTGGTAGAGGCTATTATGTTTTTGTGTTTGATTCTATAGTCGATCGAGATATTATTTTTCATAATGGTCCATACTTTATGGGTCCTCAGGGGATCTATATGAATAAATGGACCCCTGACTTTGACCCTACCCAAGATGTTCCTTTAGATGTTCTTGTATGGGTTAGGCTTCCTCATCTTCCCCTTCACTGCTGGAATTCAGAATCATTAGAAACCATTGGGAATAAGCTCGGCAAATACATCGATAGGGTAGAAAGAAAAGACCAATACTCATGCACTTGAATTTGTGTTGAAGTGGATATAGAGATCGGGATACCAGAGGAAATCAAGTTAAATGTTGTAGATTGGTCTTACATTCAGGAACTTGATTATGAACAACTTCCATTTAAGTGTCGTCACTGCCATGGTTTGGTCATTTCTCCTGCAATTGTAAGAAGAAATCAGAAGTAGAGTTGGGTAAAGAGACCACAAACCAATGGACCCAAGTTCAAAAAGTAGGTTCAGCTAAATAGGTGAAAGGTAAAGGAGGAAACATTGGGAATGGTGCTCTTCCTATTGAGAAAAAATCTTTAAATTCTCAGACTGATGGAAATGTTGTTTCTTCTTCAAATCCCTTTTTGGTCTTAAGTCCCTCTAAGGATTAGATATCTTTTATTATCGAAGAAGGCGAATTGCAACATTCTTAGGTTCACAAAGAGGATGGGGAAGTAAATCGAGGGTCTTAGGAAATTGTTCCAGTTCTTTTGGAATCTCCACAAGTTGTTGCTAACATGCAAGATTTCCATAAACCCATTATAGAATCTATCTCCTATCCCTCTTATGCAGATGCTCTAAAGAAGAAAGCGATAGAATCGTATATTTCCTCGGATGACGATGAACAATTCACTAAAAAGGTAGGAAGGAAATCTAAAAATGAGATCAGAGAGGAAGAAGCTGAAAGGATAAAGACGCAGGGAATCCAGGAGACAATTGAAATGTCATATGGAAGAAGAAAGTGGAATAGGCCCCTAAAGGGAGGGTCTAATCCCTTTTCCTCAGGTAAATAATGCTGATCATTTCTTGGAATTGTAAGGGGTTGGGGAATCCAGCGAAGGCCTAGGTAGTAAAAAATCTTTTAAAAATGGAACCGGCTGACATCCTCTTGCTCCAAGAAACTAAGATAGAAGAGGAATCTCTTTTATCTATCAGTAGATGAAAATGGAATAAGAACGCAAATGTGGCTATAAGTGCTAGGGGCACATCAGGAGGTCTTGCAACTCTATGGTCTGATGATAAATTCATTCTGAAATCTTGATATGTTACTCAAAATTGGATCTATACTGAATTACAACACTTATCTGGCAAGACTATTATTTCTATCTTCAATTTATATGTTCCTGTATATTTTCTTGAGAAAAACGTTTGCTGGAAATCTCTGATAGAATTCATGGACCTCCATTCTCCCTTAAATATAATTGTGGTAGGTGATCTTAGTCTCATGTTAGATCCTAAGGAGAAACGTGGTGGAACTAGGGGCAAGGATCCATTCCAGGAAGTCGTGGAATCCTTGATTCATGACAGAGATATTCTCGAGTTTTTACCCAAGAAAGGTCGTTTTACCTAGACCAATAACAGAGCGGGGGAAGCTTGAATTTATGCACGTTTAGACACATTTCTAGTTCAAAGCACGTTGATGGATGGAAATTTTCTAATTTCTTCCAAAATTTTGCCAAATCTTACGTCTGATCATCGTCCTATTTCTCTTTTGTTGGAAGAAGAAGAAAACCTTGGGCCAATCCCGTTCCAGTTTAATCCTATTTGGATTGAGAGGAAGGGTTTTTGGGATATAATTACCCAAGTATGGTCTCAGTTTGTTGAGGGATCTCCCAGCATCATTTGGGAACAAAATATTAAGCTCACCAAATTTGATTTGAAAAAATGGATTAAAACTCCTCTCTCTAATCCATCGAGAAGAAGGGTTGAGACTGTGCAGGCTTTAGGTGAGATTCAATTTTGTATGGAGAGCATTGATGTTTCCAAATCTCAGTTGGTGATTGAGCAGGTCATGCAAGACAAGTCCTCTCTTTACTTTCTCCGGGAAGAAGAATATCTGTGACTCAAATCCCATAGTCTCTAGCTACTTGCTGGGGATAAAAATTCTTCATTTTTCCAGCAACAGTGCATATCCAGACTGTCATGTAACCATATTTCAGAAATTTGCAACAGTGATGGTGAAACTATTAAAGGGAAAATGCATTTAAAACATGATGCATATTTACATTTTTAGCTTTTATTCCATGAGGATGGAATCATTGATGAAACAGTGTCTGCTAATTTTTTATCCAACATACCTCCTTTGGTCAGCCACGAGGACAATGTGGGTCTTTTGAAACCATTTATTGAAAAATAATTGTTGATATTATTTGGGCTATGGAGCTAGAAAAATATCCCAGTCCAGATGGATTCTCTATCCATTTCTTCATAGTTTGCTGGAATTTCATTAAATTTGACCTTCTTCGTATGATCTTAGCCTTTCTTAATAAAGCCAAAGTGGGAGGGAACACAAATTCTACCTTTATAGCTTTGATCCCAAAGGATATTAACACAGCCTCTTTTGATAGATTTCACCCCATCTCGCTATGTAATTCCTCTTAAGAAATTTTTTCCAAGCTCATAGCCAATAGATTGAAACCTTTGTTAGGAACTTTAATTTCTCCTCTCCAGGGGGGGTTTGTCAAAGGAAGACATTTGATAGATAAGGTGATCCAAGTTCAAGAATCTCTTCATTATAGCTCTCAAAGGAAGGAGAAAGGCATGCTTATCAAGCTAGATATGAAAAATGCCTTTGATCAGGTTAAGCCTTCCTTTCTCTACCAAGTTCTAATCTCTTTTGGTTCTAGTGCAAACTTTGTTTCCTTGATTAAAGCTTGCACAGATAGGCCTTGGATAGTGCCTCTTTTTAATGCCAGACCATCAGAATTCTTTCAAGCTTCAAGAGGTCTTCGTCAAGGGTGTCCCTTGTCTCCTTTTCTTTATATTTTGATGGCAGAATCTTTAAGTAGGACGCTTTCAGTTGAGATGGCTATTGGTTCTCTTATGGGCATAAATATTGCCAGTGGTGTGTATCCTATTAATCACTACCTTTATTCTTTATTATTGGGAGGAGCATCCTTATCCATTGCTCGAGCCTTCAATGAAATTTTACTAAATTTTTGTCTAATTTCAGGAGCTTTGATTAAAAAAATAAGAGTGTCGTCTATGGATGGAATGTTGATCAACGGTATTTCCTCAAAATTTCTCACTCCTTGGGATTTCCTCATTTTTCTAGTGGGAAAAGATCACTTATTTGGGACTTCCTTTAACCTTGGGACCAAATCCTTCATCGTTTTGGTTGGAAGTGATTTGTAAACTGAAAGCAAAAATTATTTCCTAGGGAGGTCAATGGTTAACAAAGCTTGTTAAACTGATTTTGATTAAGGTTGTTCTATCATCCCTTCCTATATTCCAGTTCTCTCTACTTCTATCCCCCATGTACATCTCGGCTCGTATCTCCAAACTTCTTCAATATTTTCTTTGGGAGGGTGGCAAAGGAAATTAGAAAAAGATGCATTTGGTAAATTGAGATATTCTCAAAAGGCCCATTGTGGAGGGTGGTTTGCAAATTAGATATCCTGAGTTGGAAAATTTAGCTTTGGGAGGAAATCTCATCTGCCAGTTGTATTCAAACAAAAACCATCCGGTTAGTAAGATATTTTAGAGGAAATATCTAAAGAGTGGTTCTCTGAGAAACTTAAAATATTCTAATATCCCCACAGGAACTACAATTTGGAATTCTTGCAGAAGAGGAATAGATAAATTTCAAAATCATCTTTATAGAGTCCCTAGCAATGGGAATATGATTTTATTATTGGACAATAAAATATTAGGAAACCCACCTCTATCCTCTATTACTTCGTTGAATGAGATCAAGTCTTGGTTAATCAACAAATGTAGCATTCCCGACCCTCCGACCGATGAAGAGGATGCTACCATGGTGTTAACCATCCGGGCTAAGAGCCCCTTGAACATGTACATTCAGGAAATGGTGAAAAGATGAAACAGAATGCTTTGAACTAAAACCATGCATACATGATTATTTATCATACACAGTGGAAGTAACATACATTCATACAAGCATTCAACGTGTTCATCATGATCATTAACAGTAAACAGGATTGCAGAAGTAGAATAGACAAGATTACTTATCTTATAAAGAACTCATTCCGCAACCAGCTACGTTCCTGCAACATTCCACCCAACCATAGGCTAGCACAATCTGAAATCTCTCAGCAATGATACCACCCCCGAGCCAGGCATGACTCCCCAAGGAATAAGGAACTAACAGGCTTACACATAGCCCAGGGTAACAACACCACAAGGGTACACAGTTCAGCCAAGCCAACACGGTTGGGTTTATCAAGTGAACAACAGATCATCCAAGCCAACAAAGTTGGGTTTATCAGGCCATCTAGGAGTTGGGAAAGGCTAATGTTAAGCTGGTGAGCTCACTGAAGAGCTGCAGACACCAACACTAGAACCATCCTGGATTCTAGAACACACACACACACCCAACACAAGGAAGTCAGTCCCTTCTCTGCAACGCAATCCCTCTAACCCTGATCTTCCCTCTAGTGCTCTTCAGGGGTTGTGGAGAAGAAATCTAGCTCAGTAGCTCTTGTCCATGTGGTTCGCAACTCACCATGTTTATCAAGCACCGCAGGCCCTCATTCACCAACCCAAAATAGTCTAGGGACAAAACCACTGCATGCAAGCATCCAAACAGCTATTCAAGCATTTACAGGGAAAAACACAGTCAAGCCATCATGGAAAACAACAGCCAACATGATCACATGAACCCACAGCAAACCAATCTTCAACACCATCGATGTGAGGCTTACACAGACCAGAAAATGGTTAAAAAAGACACGGCCAACATTCACAGCTCAGCGTGGATTCACCAGAAAGATCACCTCGATCTTCTACCAATTCCGCATTGTAGGTATCTTAGTCAACAATGCGTGGGGAAAACCGTTCCCATCAATCAGTGGGAAAAATCCCAATAATTTTTCGCTGCGATCCGCTATGATGGGTGAAAACAATACACAGTCCAATGAGTGGAGGCAGAAGTTCGTTCTCTATGTGGATGGAAAGAACAGAACTACAGACCGACAATTAGCACTAGAGAGAGGAGGCAAACCCCCACACAATGGATGGAAAAACATTTTATCCCCCGTCCTGCATGAGGAAGACGAGTAGCCATGATCCGAGGGAGTGGGAAGAACGGTCCCTATGTTGTGGAGAGGAGAGAAAGCATGGGCGTGGTAGTGGTCTTCCTGCTAGCCAATCGCTACCTCAACTAACAAAAAGGAAATAACCAAGGGAGGTGGTGACAAATAGTTTTCCCTTGTGACTCAATGTTCCACATACCCCCCCCCCCTTTCCTTATCCTTTGGAATCATGCCCCTTCTCAATTTAGTTGCGGCGAACATAGCTGGTTGGGTTATTTAATTAAAATGCATGTTTACATGATGCCACAATTAAATATATGCCACATGTCTCGATATACCATCGGTGACCATTCCTAATCAGAAACACAACATAACCAAATCTATGGTGGGGCCTTGGCCTTTAGCTCCGCACCAAGATTATTTACAACATATGTATCCTATGTACTTTAATGCAAGCGGGGTTAAAACAAAGGTATTACATTCCCCTCCCCCTTCAATAGCACTGTCCTCGGTGCTTTACAAAATTTGAACAAAATGATACACTAGTACCGCCTCAGTGTTCCGTAGGAATGAACAAAAATGAATGTTCCAATCGCATGGCATCCTCCAGCTCCCATGTAGCCTCTTCAGGTCCGTAATGCTCCCACTACACCTTTACTTGCCCTATGGCCCAGTTCTAGAGCATTGTGACCTTCCTGTTGAGGATGCGCATTGGCTCGATTTGGAACTCTCCCTCAAGTTCCACCTGAATCACATCCCAATTTATCACATGGTTAGGATCATGTACATATTTCTTAAGTAAAGAAACATGAAAAACATTATGAGCTCTAGTATTAGCAGGAAATGCAAGTCTATATGCAATAGGCCCTATTCTCTCAAGCACTTCAAACGGCCCAAAATATCTAGGTGACAGCTTGGCACAACTTCCAAGCTTCAAGGAACTTTTCTTTGCCCTCACTCTGAGGTAAACATGATCCCCAACACTAAACTCCCTATTCATCCTATGCTTATCTGCATAGCTTTTCTATCTGTCCTGTGCTGATTTCAGATTTTTCCTAATCTTTACAACTTCTTGCTCCATTTCCTTGAGCAATTATGGTCCAAGTACAACTCTGTTCACCGGGTTGTCCCAAGTCACTGGTGTCCTGCACCGTCTTCCATACAAAGCTTCATACAGACTCATCCCCAATGATGCTTGTTGTCCATTGTTGTAAGCAAACTCTACCAAGTGTAAATAATCTTCCCACTTGGTTGGTTTGTCCATCACATACATGCGAAGCATATCTTCAAGCACCTGATTCACTCTCTCTGTTTTCCCATCTGTCTGAGGATGGTATGCAGTCCTGAAGTTTAACTTTGTATCCAAATCTGTAAACATTCCCTTCCAAAAATTGGAAGTGAACTTGACATATTTGTCAGAGACTATTGCCTTAGGCAATCCATGCAATTTGAAAATCTCCTTCATGAAGATCTTTGCAATGTCATCAGTCTTGTGCGTAGACTTCATTGGTATAAAATGTGCTGCCTTAGTTAACTTGTCCACCACAACCATGATGGAATCATGTTGTCTCCAAGTCATCGGCAATCCTATAATAAAATCCATGGAAATAACTTCCCATTTCCATTCCAGAATTGGAAGAGGTTGCAACAAACCTGCTGGATGTTGATGCTCAACCTTTACCTGTTGACATGTCATGCACCTTGAAATGTATTCAGCCATGTCCTTTTTCATACCTGGCCAAAAGTACTGCTTTCTAACTGTAGCAATTGTCTTCTGATATCCTGGGTGACCAGAATACAGAGCTTGATGGATTTCATCCATAACAATTCTCCTCGGAATATAAATTCTGCCTTTAAAAGTGAGAAGTCCATCTTCTTCCAATTTATATCCCTCATACCTCTTCTCAAGACTTTGTTGCTGCAGTTTGTCTTTCACCTGCTCATACAATTCATCTCTGGCAACATGATTAACAATATACTGCTGTAAATCTGATTGGAAAATACTAAGAGAAGCCACATGCATTTCCTGTACCTTCCTGCTGAGTGCATCAACTACCTTGTTTTCTTTCCCTTTTATGTGCTTGATTTCGAAATCAAACTCAAATAAAAATTCCAGCCATCTTGCTTGCCTACCATTCAAAGTAGGTTGATCAAATAAATATTTCGGTCCACAATGATCCATTCTGATTTCAAATCTTCTACCCATCAAGTAATGTCTCCACATCTTGAGGGCATGTACTATGGCTGCAAGTTCTAGATCATGAGTGGCATAGTTCTTCTCATGCTCCTTCAGCTTTCTTGACTCATAGCATATCACATGGTTTTCCTGCATAAGGACTCCTCCAAGCCCTTGTCCGCATGCATCGGTACACACCACAAAGTCTTTCTCTGGATCGGCAACCTTCAATACTGGTGCACTGGTGAGAATATTCTTCAACCGTTGGAAACTTTCTTCACACCTCGATGTCCATTCAAACTTCATCCCCTTCTTTTGCAAAGAAGTGATGGTATGTGCAACTTTGGAGAATCCCTCAATGAAGCTCCGGTAGTATCCTGCAAGTCCCATAAAAGATCTTACATCTGTCACATTTCTTGGAGTAGGCCAATTCATAATGGATTCAATCTTTTCAGGGTCCACAGATATACCCTCCTCTGAGATAATGTGACCCAAATACTGAATTCTATCTCTATAGAAGTCACACTTGCTTAGTTTCGCATACAGCTAGTGCTCCCTAAGCAATTTCAATGTCAATCTCAAATGCTCTTCATGTTCTTCCTCATTCTTAGAATAAACAAGAATGTCATCAAGGAAGACAAGAACAAACTTGTCCAAATATCTGCTGAAGACACTATTCATAAGGCACATAAATGTAGCTGGTGCATTTGTGAGACCAAATGGTACCACTACAAACTCATAATGCCCATACCTTGTCCTGAAAGTCGTCTTATGAATGTCTTCATCCTTGATTCTTACCTTATGGTAACCAGACCTCAAGTCAATCTTGGAAAATACCTTTGCTCCTCTCATTTGATCAAAGAGGTCATCAATCCTAGGAAAAGGATATTTATTCTTCATAGTAACCTTGTTCAACTGTCTATAATCAATATATAACCTGAGTGTACCATCTTTCTTCTTTACAAATAGAACTGGTGCTCCCCAAGGAGACACACTCGGTCGGTTATATTTCTTTTCCAACAACTCTTGCAGTTGCATTTTCAACTCTAGCATCTCCAGTATACTCATCCTGTAGGGTGCCTTGGACACTGGTGCTGCTCCTGGCACAAGTTCAATTGTGAAATCAATGTCCCTCTTTGGAGGAAGCCCTAGAATCTCATCAGGAAACACATCCCTGAATTCCTGTAACACCTGATAGTCCTCCAACCTAGGAGTTTCATCTCTTGATGCCTCCAAAATATGAGCTGCATACAACTGGCAACCCTTCCTATAGAACTTCTTTAACTGCATTGCTGAAACTTTTCGTACTGAAATCACCTTTGGAATGCCTTTCACAACTACTAGGTTCCCTTCTTCATTCATGCATTCAAAAGTCTTATTGTAACCGTCAAGCTTCGCCCTGTGAGCTTCTAACCAATCCATCCCAATGAGAACATCATAGGAACCAAGCGGTAGAACATTCAGATCTACACAAGTGACCAACCCATCCATGACCAATGGACATTTCTCTACCATTTCACTAACCTTTCTCTTAGTTCCAGTGGCTAGCTGAACTAACCAAGATTTCCTATGCTTTACCTTCTTAAAAGCACAAATCTCCACTACTCTAGGGGTAATGTAACTGTGCGTAGAACCAGGGTCAATCAAAATAGAAATAGATTGCTCAATAATCTTACCTGCTACTTCAACCACAGTTAACTGGTGATCTGCTTGGCGGTCCTCCAGCGCTGCATAAATCCTAGGGACTGCCCTTGCTACCTGACCCACTGTTTCTGCTTCTTGAATGTTGTAAGCTGGCCTTGCACTCTCATTCTCGAGTGGACAATTTCTACGCAAGTGAGGTCCTTCACATTTCCAACATTTGAGTGGACCTTTATTCGGATGTGGTTCTTTAGGATTTCCACCTGTCACCCCAACTGGATCACTCATAGCTTGGGATGGCTGCTTCTGCTGATTCCTAGATCTAGAAGGTTTGAAACCTTTCTTTCTTTGGTCCAAATTTTCATTCTTCTTGTCCTTCCATGCCTTATGGTAATCGGGTCTTCCTTTACTTTGCTCATCGCAATACTTATCTTTTCTTGTTGCTTCTTCAAGAGTTCTAGGTTCATAAAACTCAATTCTATCTTTGTAAGACTGAGGTAATCCACTCAGAAAATGTTGGACCTTCACTTTTTCATCTCTGATGTACTGGACATACCTCAACAGCTCCAAAAACTTATTTGCATATTCATCCATGGTTTGCTGTCCCAACCTCAGCTCATGGAACTCCTTGATATTGTCATCATAGTACTTGTCAGAGAGGTATTTCTGCCTCAACAGCTCCAAAAACTTATTTGCATATTCATCCATGGTTTGCTGTCCTAACATTCCGACGTTTCGACGGTCAAAAAAACTAGTTTCTTTCGATGTATCGGCAGTCGAATGCATTGTTCATCATAAGGATAGTCTAGTAAACAGCCACAACGACGGACGTTCAAATCACTAACTTCATCTGATGTAGCTCATTGACAACTGAATTAACTAGGCGTCGGCAATGTGTTCAACTAACCATCGCTGATGGCCGACGATTCTAGGACTTAGAGAAATTTTTCCCTTTAGTCTTCCTTTTCACCGCTTGATCGGGTCAATTCTCTTCTTTTCGTCGGTGAAATAGTTCCATCAGCAGCCGCAACGGCGGCCCATCATCTTCGATCTTCTCCTGATTGGCGGCCCAATCTGCTGAGGCATAACCTGATCGGTATCGGCAGTCTCTTCTCGTCGGAAGGCTAGTGCTCTACCCTTCCGAAACGGCGGGTGTACGAACCACTTTCTGCTTCCGATGGCTGATGTTTTCGTTACTTAGAAAAATTTTGAACTTTCTTTACTACGTCGGTGGTCGGAGGCCTTACCCGTCGGACGCGTAGTTGTCTAGCCACCCGCAACGGTGGCGCTCATTCAACCATTTTTATACGTCGAACATTTAGAAATTTTTTTGTAATTTTCCCTCCAACTGTTCTCCGTCAGGTATGCTTCTACCTAGCTCTCCGCAACATCGAAAGTCTGTTCCACTAAGTGTTCCGATGAACCGACAATTCAAACACTTAGACAAATTTGTGGAAGATTTATGTCATCAACCTCCGATCTCTGCTGGGCAGAAATAAATCCTACTTATGTCACTGCATCTCCATGGTCCATTCAGGCCCATGCTGCAACATGAGCTCTGATACCACACTATAGCATTCCCAACCCTCCGACCGACGAAGAGGACGCTACCATGGTGTTAACCATCCGGGATAAGAGCCCCTTGAACATGTACATTCAGGAAATGGTGAAAAGATGAAACAGAATGATTTGAACTAAAACCATGCATACATGATTATTTATCATACACAGCGGAAGCAACATACATTCATACAAGAATTCAACATGTTCATCATGATCATTAACAGTAAATAGGATTGCAGAAGTAGAATAAACAAGATTACTTATCTTATAAAGAACTCATTCCGCAACCAGCTACGTCGCTGCAACGTTCCACCCAACCATAGGCTAGCACACTCTGAAATCTCTCAGCAATGATGCCACCCCCGAGCCGGGCATGACTCCCCAAGGAATAAGGAACTAACAGGCTTACACATAGCCAAGGGTAACAACACCACAAGGGTACACAATTCATCCAAGCCAACACGGTTGGGTTTATCAGGTGAACAACAAATCAGCCAAGCCAACAGAGTTGGGTTTATCAGGCCATCCAGGAGCTGGGAAAGGCTAATGCTAAGCTGGTGAGCTCACTGAAGAGCTGCAGACACCAACAACAGGACCATATTGGATTCTAAAACACACACACACAACCAACACAAGGAAGTCAGTCCCTTCTCTGCAACGCAGTCCCTCAGACCCTGATATTCCCTCCAGTTCTCTTCAGGGGTTGTGGAGAATAAATCCAGCTCAGTAGCTCTTGTCCGTGTGGTTCTCAACCCACCAGGTTTATCAAGCACCGCAGGCCCTCATTCACCAACCCAAAATAGTCCGGGGACAAAACCACTGCACGCAAGCAGCCAAACAACTATTCAAGAATTTACAGGGAAAAACACAGTCAATCCATCATGGAAAACAACAGCCAACATGCTCACATGAACCCACAACAAACCAATATTCAACACCATCGCTATGAGGCTTACACAAACCAAAAAATGGTTAAAAAAGACACGGCCAACATTCACAGCTCAGCGTGGATTCACCAGAAAGATCACCCCAATCTTCTACCAATGCCACATTGTAGGTATCTCAGTCAACAATGCGTGGGTAAAACCGTTCCCATCAATCAGTGGGAAAAATCCCAATAATTTTCCACTGCGATCTGCTATAATGGGTGAAAACAATACACAGTCCAATGTGTGGAGGAAGAAGTTGGTTCTCTATGTGGATGGAAAGAACAGAACTATAGACCAGCAATTAGCACTAGAGAGAGGAGGCGACCCCCCACACAATGGATGGTAAAACATTTTATCCCCCGTCCTGCATGAGGAAGACAAACAACCATGATCCGAGGGAGTGGGCAGAATGGTCCCTACGTTGTGGAGAGGAGAGAAAGCGTGGGCATGGTAGTGGTCTTCCTGCTAGCCAATCACTGCCTCAACTAACAAAAATGAAATAACCAAGGGAGGTGGTGACAAATAGTTTTCCCTCGTGACTCAATGTTCCACATAACCCCCCCTTTCCTTATCCTTTGGAATCATGCCCCTTCTCAATTTAGTTGCGGCGAACATAGCTGGTTGGGTTATTTAATTAAAATGTGTGTTTACATGATGCCACAATTAAATATATGCCACATGTCTCGATATACCATCGGTGACCATTCCTAATTAGAAACACAACATAACCAAATCTATGGTGGGGCCTTAGCCTTTAGCTTTGCACCAAGATTATTTACAACATATGTATCCTATGTACTTTAATGCAAGCGAGGTTAACTGCTGATCCTATGTACTTTAATGTATCCTATGTACTTTATTTACAACATATGTATCCAGAGCATCTTCTTCACCAACAGGAATTGCTGATTTTATCCTTATCAGGACTAGCACCAGTTAACTGCTTCTCTAAAGAGGAATTGGGTTGGGGTCCCTCTGAAAAATTATCAGCAGCTCAAGGCTTCTCTGAATTTCAATCTCCCCATGCCTCTACTTATCTCCAATGGTTTGGAAATTTTCCTGGTCTACCTATTGTCTTCCCAAGGTGAACTTCTTCACCTGGTTGCTTGTGCATAAAAGTGTGTTGACAAGAGAAAATTTGAGCAAGCATGGGTTTCATGGACCATTTTGGTGTTGCCTCTACAATGATGTTGTTGAAACATCCGATCATATTTGTATTGACTGTGAGTTTTCTCAATTAGTGTGGGAGCTGGTCCTCTATGTATTTTCTTCCTTTGATCCCTCTCAAAATTTTGTGGTATCTTTATTCGCTTCCTGGCTAGATCGGATCCCATTCTGGAAAAATTGATTTCCTGTTCCAAATTAAAAAAAATATTTGTGGAATAATGTGTGGCATACTGTTCTGAAATGCATTTTATGGAAGTTATGGACAACTCAAAATGAACTGATATTCAACTATGTGCCGACATCTCCCTAGAGCATGGCATTAAAAATAAAATCTCTAGTGGGTGAAATCGTTGGCACTAAGAATCTCTCATCGTTTTCGGTTGAAGTCAACTCGTGGCTGAGAAATAATTAGCTGGAGAAAATCATAAAAAAATTGATTTCCTCGAAACTGGTAAGTCATCCTATTTGGAGAATTTGTTGCAGTGAGTTAGAATTTTCAAAATGGTGGGTAAAGTCCTCTTCAACTTCCATTTTTTTTTATGGAGCATCCAAGGGATATCATGGGACTGTCAGAGTAGGGGGTCTGATTATCTCTTCTGATAGACAGTCTGAATTTTGATTCAGCTGGGGGTTAGGAATAATGTCGAACAATCAGACAGAAAGTTATAGCCTCCTCAAGGCGTGCCAGATAGTTATCCAGAGTGGGTATAAGTCAATTCAAATTTTTGGAGATTCAGAATTGGTGGTCAACTGCTAAACTCAGAAAGTCTCTTCAACAACTCAACCTTGAATAAAATCCTACAAATAATCTGAAATTCATTAAGTGAATTTGAATATGTCACCTCTTTCCATATTCTTTGGGATTTAAATAAACATGCGGATTACTTGGCAAATAAAGCTTGCATTCTGGATCAAGGTATGATTAGTCTCAATGGAGAACCTAGTTCATTCCACCCTATTCCTTAATTTGAGATCTCTTTAGGAATAGTATGTATGTTATTGAATTTTCTTCATTCTATGAAGGTTTCATTGTATAAATTCTTCCATGTTTGTAAATGGTTGACTTAACAATTGCTATTTCAGGCTTGAATTTTTCTTCATAAACAATAAATAAAAAAATATTATTCGTTCTTGATAATAAAAAAATCGTTGGGTAAATGTATACATGGATTTCAGATTCTACAGGTCATCAAAGATTAGAAAAAAAAAACTACAAACAATTTAAGAAGTAATATTTAAATGATCTAAACTTAGTGGAGACACTAATCTATTTTGAGTATTTTGTTGTATTGATAAGAAAAACCTTGAGCTGAAAATTGTTTGTAGTAAGACTAGCAAAAGAGTCTTCTTAATGTAAAATAAAAAAAAAACTAAGAAGTATATAAGTCATTAAATACAAGATAAACAAAAAGAATACCATTAAAACATAAGAAATGGATGGAAAAAAATATGCATACATTAGTCCAATGGAAAAGAATAAAAATGTGTAATATCATCTACTAAGAGTGATTGGAAGCAAGTGGAATCCAACACTCTCCTTTGGATAGGTTATTTTGATTCTTGAAATATCTCTCTACCAATGGTGAATGAAGAACACTTGAGTCCTTGAGGAAGGAGCACAAGCAAGTCTAAGGGAAAATGAATGAAAGAGATGAGAGAATGAAATTAGTGATAATGAATATAAGAGATGAGAGAGTGTGATTTGTGATCTCCAATATCATTCCTACAACACAACCTTGCAATTTATCTCTTCTTTGAAAGCTACCTAGTGGATTTAATTATAGGAAAATGCCGAGCTCCAGTGAAGAAATTGTTCAAATGTGAATGACTCTAGGGACACTTATCAAGCCAAATGTGAATGCCTCTTTTGCGTCACCATTTTTTCATCCTCATCCCTCAATATTACTGGAAGGAGGGGACATGAACTGGTTCGAGCTCTCCATATTTCGCCCAATGACCATAATTACGAATTTCATAACAATAAAAACATGTGTGTAGGTGTAGCTTCAAAATACACAGTTGAAAAAAATATCTACACACACATATAGCATGCATATGCAAGCTTAATCATTACATACATATAAATAAATACCATTACATATCATAAACAAAAGAATACTTATCTTTAACAAAAGAGATCCAAGCAACTCGTTGTATAGGAGATATTTTCCACCCGACCATAGGAACTCTGTCCAGTATATACTCTTTATTCTCTTAGAGGACACCCCCAAGTTAGGATATGAGTCCACCAGGGTGAATGAAACACCTACATGATTCTCTCTCTCAGCCCACAACCCCTTCTACTCACCTTTCTTAGACAAATCTCCTACATAGATCTCACTCAGCCATCACAACCATGACACTCATTCCAACTAACCCACACAACACTAGGAAATAATTCCCCTTTATTGATCCACAATTTCCTCAAGGAATCCAACCCTTACAGTGCTTACCAATGTGTGTAGTAAGATCCCAATTTTTTGTATGTTGTTAGAGAACCTCTTGTAGTGTTAACTATGGATTCTCAAATATTCACAGGTGGAGGAACTCAATGGGTGAGGGTTCCTATCTTTCCCAATCTCTCTTCTCACCTACAACCCTCAATTATCCCTTTCAAAAATTCATCTATGTCACTAAATTCTAATTTATGGGTTCAACGCGATCTTTTAATGGTCATGAACAACGGTAGGAAACTCTACATAGTATAGGAACATGCATGAGAGAATGATAAAAAAAAGTTTGTTGAATCTAAGGAATATGATATTATGGTGAAAATACAATTGACATAGCTTTTGACCATAGAATAAAATGACTATTGTCAACTGACATAATTGCCACCACCCCCATGCTTCAATAACTACATGAAGTGACTTTCCCCACCAAGCTCCCAAGTGCATTCAATGATTGGGTTTAATGGTCAAAAAGGAATTAATCAGCTAATTTAAATCACATAGCATATTTTGATGAGTTCTAAGGTCAACACTTGGAAACCTATGATTTAGTTTCCCCATAGGCCCTCCTTTCCTCTTCCCCTCCAGTGGAGTCATAGCCCCACTAGTTCTCTTCACACAACCATCTTGGACCATTTTATTAATTTCCAACATAATATTTACATACATTTCAAATTGACATGATAATCCAATCATATGGTCAAAATAAAAATATGTACATCATACATGCCTATCCATTCACTAGTCAGGCCTTGGCCTTGAGCACCACCCTAGGAATTCATACTAGCATATTTACATAATTTACATAATTTTGATTAATTACATTCTAAGTCAAAATTGGAGGTATTACAATCCCCTCCCCCCTGGAATAACACCATCCTCATTGTTTGATCAAAATCAGAAAAAAATGGGTATGCCTCTTTCATGGCATCCTCCAACTCCCACATAGCCTCATCGGGACCAAAGTGCTTCCATTGCACCTTTACCTGTCCGATGGCTTGGTTATGGAGAAATGGTACCTTCTTGTCTAGGATGCATAGTGGCTTGGTTTGGAACTCTCCCTTGGGTTCCACATGAATCAAATATCATTCAATCACATGGTTAGGATCAAGTACATGTTTCTTAAGTAAAGAGACATGAAAAAACATTATGAGCTCTAGTATTAGCAGGCAATGCAATTCTAAATGCAACTATCCCTATTCTTTCATGCACTTGAAATGGCACACTATATCTTGGTGATATCTTGGCACAACTTCCAATCTTCAAGGAACTATTCCTTGGCCTCACTCTAAGATAAAAATGATCCCCAACATTGAATTCTATATGCATTCTATTCTTATCTGCATAACTTTTCTATATATCTTGGGATTCCTTTAAATTTTGCCTAAGTTTTGCAACCTCATGTTCCATTTCCTTCAACAATTTTGTCCCAAGAACAATTATATTTACCAGATTATCCCATGTCATTGGTGTTCTACACTTTCTACCATACAGAGCATCAAATGCACTCATGCCCAATGAAGCTTGTTTCCCATTGTTATATGCAAATTCTACCAAGTGTGAATAATATTCCCACTTAGCTAGTTTGTCCATCACATACATGTGACGCATGTGCTCATGAACTTGATTTACCCTCTATGTTTGTCCATCTGTTTGTGGATGGTAGGCAATGTTAAAATTCACCTGTGTACCTAAGTCTGCAAAAATACTTTTCAAAAAATTTGAAGGGAATTTTGTATCTCTGTCTAAAATTATTGCCTTGGGAAATCCATGCAATCTAAAAATTTCCTTCATAAAAATCTTTGCAATGGCATCTATTTCATAGGTATATTTGACTCGTACAAAGTATGATATTTTTGACAATTTATCCACCACAACCATGATGGAATCATGTTGCTTCATAATCATTGGAAAACTTGTAATAAAATCAATGGAAATTAATTCCCATTTCCATTTTCGAATTGGAAAAGGCTGTAGCAAACCTGCTAGGTGTTGATGCTCAACTTTTACTTGTTGGCATTTCATGCACTTAGGAATATAATCAACAATGTCTCTTTTCATTCCTAGCCAAAAATATTTCTTCCTAGATGAAGCAATTGTTTTCTGATATCCCGGGTGAGCCAAATATGGCATTTTATGGATTTCATCCGTAACAATTCTCCACAAATATGCCCCATTAGGAATATAAATTCTATTTTTATATGGAAGAAGTCCATCCTCTTCCAAATGATAATCGTCATACCTCTTTTCAAAAATTTGTTGTTGTAATTTAGCTTTTAATTGCACATATAATTCATCTTTAGAAAGAGAATTAACACTTTGTTGTCTTAAATCTAATTGAAAAATACTAATGGTTGTCACATACATTACTTGCACCTTTCTGATGAGTACATCATCCATTTTTTTTCTTTTCCCTTAGTATGTGTTTAATTTCAAAATCAAATTCACATAACAATGCCAGCCATCTAGCTTGCCTGGAATTTAATGTTGGTTTCCCAAATAAATATTTCAGACCACAGTGGTTTGTTCTTCACTCAAATTTTCTTCCCATTAAGTAATTCTTCCACATATTCAATGCATGCACTATGGATGCATGTTCCAAGTCATGGGTAGCATAATTCTTTTCGTTCTCCTCCACTTTTTGAGATTCATAACACACCACATAATTGTCTTGCATAAGGACTCCTCCAAGTCCTTGTTTGCATACCTCTGAACACACCACAAAGCCTTTTCTTGGGTCTGCAATTTTCATAAATGGAGCACTTGTGAGAAGATTTTTAGTTGTTGGAAAATTTCTTCACATTTAGGTGTCCATTCAAATTTAATTACCTTTTTTTGCAAGGAAGTGATTGGGTGTGCAACCTTGGAGAATCCTTCAATGAATCTCCTATAATAACCAGCAAGACCCATAAAAGAGCTCACATCTATTACATTCCTTTGGATTTGGTCAGTTCATAATGCCTTCAATCCTTTTTTGATCAACTGATACTCCTTCCTATGAGATGATGTAACCCAAATTATAAATTTAATTTTGTAAAAATCACATTTACTTAGATTTGCACACACCTTTATGTTCCCTTATCCATTGCAAATCCATTCTCAAATGTTCTTCATGCTCCTCTTCATTCTTAGAGTAGATAAGAATTTCATCTATAAAAGCAAGAATAAACTTGTTCAAATACCCGTTGAAAACAATATTCATGAGACACATAAATTTAGTCGGTGCATTAGTGAGACCAAATGGCACCACTACAAATTCATAGTGTCCATACCTTTTTCTAAAGGTTGTCTTGTGAATGTCTTCTTCCTTGATTCCCACTTGATGGTATCCAAACCTCAAGTCAATCTTTAAAAATACCTTTGCTCTTCTCATCTAGTAAAAAATATTATCAATTTGAGGCAATGGGTACTTGTTTTCACAACGAATTTATTCATTTTCCTGTAATCAATGCATAACCTAAGTGTTCCATCCTTCTTTTTCACAAAAAGCACGAGTGTTCCCCATGGGGACACACTTAGCCTTATGTAATTATTTTCTAATAATTCTTGCAATTTCATTTTTAGCTCTAACAACTCTGGTGTACTCATATTATAAGGTGTATTAGACATTGGTGTTGCTACTGGAACAAGACCAATTGTGAAATCAATGTCTCTCTTTGGAGGAAGGTCTAGTACTTCATCAGGGAACACATCTTGGAATTATTGCATGATCCACCAACAATTGGCATTTTTTGTCGAAGACGATGGATGCCAACATTGAATCGACAAGTTCCCAACCTCGACACGACGTCGACAGGTTCAACATCGACTTCAAAAAGTTGCACACCTCGACACAATCTAGACAAGTTCAACATGGAATTTGAGAAATTCAACACCTCAACATACATCATCGACACCAGTGACCGATGAACTACGACAGATTGTCTCTCTGTCTTCCAATCATCTGTAACGATTGAACTTCTAGAACCGTTCCAAATTCTCTTGTAAATGAACCTAATGGGATTACAACCCAAACGTTCTTAGAATTATATTTAAGTATGTACATTATTGTAATATAAGAGCAATAATAGAGAAATAATGAAGTAACAAAGATTGGTTTGAATTATTTCCTATTGTATGTGTGTGTGTGTGTATGATTCTCTATGCAGTGTATTTCTTGCTTTACTTATCATTAATATGCTTTCTCCATAATAGTACTTGATTCATACAAATGAACTATTGTCCCCGTCATGCATTTGGGCATGGTCGGATCATTGGTATCAAACCTTTTTTGTGCTTAAATTGTGTGTAGACACTTCTATCGAGGTTACCTGACTTAGGCATGTTCAAACATGCTCGTAAATTTAGTAATACAATAAGACACTACCTTCGACTTCAAAGTATCTATCTACTCGCACCACTATACCAAAGATGGCCAGAGAAATAGACAATAGACATGTAATTGACAAGACATAGAAAATCGTTGAGCAAGCACTAGCTCGACAACAAACCAAAATGTTAACCCAATTCAATGAGATTCTCACACGATTCGCCACGACATCAGGAGGATTCTCAACAAGATCCAACTCCAACAAAATCATTCCATTCAAAGTGAAAATGAGCTTCAACATACCGAATCTAGAAGGAAAGATTGACACGAAATCGGTAGAAAATTGGGTACAACAACTAAAATCATATTACTCTATGAACCAACTCTCAGAAGCTGAAAATATCACCACTGCATCCTTAAATATGTCGACCTTTTTGTATTGTTGGTGGGAGAACCTATCGACAAAGATGGAGAAAGACGGAGACCCCATAAATACGTGGGATAATTTTTTCGATTACATCTGAAAGGAGTTCTACCCACCCAAGTACATTGAACAAAAGTATAAGAAGTTGCATAATCTAAGGAAATGGAAATACCAGTCTGTGTAGAGTTACACCGATGAGTTTTATCGACTAATGGCAAGACTTGGCGTTCAAGAAGAAGAGAAATTGCTTGTTTTGAAGTACGTCAGTGGATTGTCCCCATACATTCAGCAAGAGATGGAGTTTATGAATGTTATTATGCTTGCGGATGCATTCCACTATGCCAGTAAGATTGAATCCAAATATAAACGAAAAGCATGCTTCGCGACTAGGTCGGCAGGTCATGCATCCAAAAAGAAGTCACCATCCAACTCCTAAAATTCATGACACCCTTCTCATCTGACCCCAACAAAGAAATACAATGGAAAAAATCACTCTTAGAAAGACAAGATGGAACGTAGACAACAACCCCCCGCTAGGAAATGGTGTGATTACCACAATTCATCATGGCATGATATGTCTAGATGCAAGGCTTGGAAGACATTTCTGGAAAAATTGTCTACCTATGACTTGTCTAACAAAATCCTGGTAGAATTTGACCTAGAAGCATCAACCCTTTTGACATTGACATCGAACACTCAAACAACCTTGACTTTTGTCGACAAGGAGGAATGAGAACGCTTGTTCGATACAAAAATATGGGTTCAAAACAATCCACTGCATTTGATTGTGGATAACAATATCCTGAAGAACTTTGTTTATGAATATCTTGTGAATAAAGTAGGACTTGTCACCACTCCACACCCTCATCCTTATAATATTGGTTGGATGAAGGATGGACAGGAACTGAGGATCACCCGACAATGAAAACTCACCTACTTCATTAAGGATTTTGAATATGAATTACTCTATGATATGGTACCACTTTCCATAGTCAATGCCTTGTTTAGGAAACCTTACTTATGGGATCGACATGGGAATTATCAGTCACTGCCTCAGAAGGTGATTGTCAAAATATGGAACTAATGGTATGGTATACCAGAGCGATGACCTACACCAATGGTTGCGATGATATCTGCCAAACAAACAAAGAATATCATCAACCAAGCTCATAGATTTGCATTGACCATGATTAAACGTCATCATCCTAAGAATATTGCAGCAAGTAGTCGACTCACCGATGAGTCTAGCTCCCAACATTCGCATCAGATCGACAATATTCTTGATGAATATCGGAACGTATTTAAGATCCATATGGAGTACCTGTATATTTCCAGGTAAAACACTCCATTGAACTTGTTCCCAGTTCTTCATTACCTAACACAAATGTTTATAGAAGATCCCTTATCGAGAATGAAGAGATTCGCAGACAAATTCAATATTTAATCAACAAATATCACGTCCGACTCAGCTCCTCTCCTTGTTGAATTCCAGTCGCCTTGTTCCAAAGAAAGACGGGACTTTGCGCATGTGCATCGAATACCAAGATATCAATAATATTTTGGTAAAGAGTAGATACCCTACTCCAAGGATAGATGAACTAATCTACTATCTAAAGGGTGCTAAATTCTTTACTAAGCTCGACCTCAAATCGGGATATCATAAAATTTCGATCGGTTGATCGATATATGGAAAACTTCTTTCAAAAACAAGAAAGGATTGTTTGAATGCTTATTCATGCCTTTCAGCTTAACCAATGCACTCATGACCTCCGTGCAATATATAGATGACATTCTTTGACCTTTCATCAGCAAGTGTGTCATTGCCTACCTAGATGATATCTTGATTTTCAGTCGAACCTGGGAAGAACATGTCCGACAATTTTGACAGACCTCAACACTCTTCGACAACATCTACTCTATTTGAACATGGACAAATGTTCATTTCTGATGAACAAAATCAAATATTTTGGGTATGTAATCGACTCTGCAGGAATTCACGTTGATCCAGACAAAGTACAAATCCTTAAAGAGTGGTAGATTCCTCAAAACATTCATGAACTAAGAAGTTATATTGGTCTGGAAATTTTTTTATCAACGATTTATACTCAGCTTCAATCACATAGCCTGGCCTTTGAATCAGTTGACTAAGGAAAATCAGAAAACTGTCTTCAAATGGACATTAAAACAACAACAAGCTTTTGAGGAGCTCAAACACAAGCTTTGTACTACACCAATACTTGTGTTACTTGGTTTTCACTATACTTTTGAGATTGAGATGGACGCATCGGACTATGACTTAGGCGCAGTAATCACTCAGTCTGGTCACCCAGTCGATTTTCATTTTGAAACTTTTAACAACACCATCAGAAGGTATTTGATGTATGAAAATGAATTGTATGTCATTGTACAAGCCCTTAAGCAATGGATACATTACATTCTTATAAAGGAGACAGTCATTCTTACTGAACACTATTGGATATTTATCATTTAAACAATATGATCTTAGGATTTTATCTGAGAGAATAACATGCACAACAATCAATCACAAGAGACAATAGATACAAAGATTTACCCTTGAGTAAAACATAAAGGAAAAACCCTGCAAATTCCTCAGAGATAGAATGAGCACCAATGGTAGTAGTAAAACCCGAAAACATAAATATGATCTCCGAAAATGGATCTCTCTCACTTGTTCCAACACTTCCTCTCTCACTCATGCACCTCAGTTGAGTGTGTGTATATGTGTGTGGAAATGAGGAGAGCCTCACTTCTATTTATATTCTTTTGTTCACTTGGTTTCCACTCCAACAAGCTGACCTCACTTGACAATTACTTACTAGGGCCAAATTCTCTAGGATATTCTAATAACCCTAGTTCCCCACAACTGTGGGTACTTTACCCCCCTAATCAATAAGGAGGGTTAACCTAAACTGAATTATGGGGACTGTTTCCCTGACTTACAACGAAGGGTTAAACTCATTGACTTTACATGACTTTATTATATTAATGAATCTCCCTATAGGAACATCGTGGTATAATGAAATACAATATATAAAATATATAAGTGAATACATTCCGAAGTTACAAATACATCAACACTCATTAACTAGGAAGGTATTCTCTTTATACAATTCATCAGTACAAGTCTTCTTCTCTGGATCATCACTAGATCATCATCAAAGTTGGATCATCATCAAAGCTAGATCATCACTGGATCATCATCATTGGATCATCATCATCATCATTGCTTTAGCTATCTCGATCAAATGGTGCTATCTCTCAATTCTACTCGTCACAAGAAGTTCTACAGAGACAACCCTTTTTCATGCTGGTTGTAGGCCTAGCCTTCATGTAGGTATTCTTTGACAAAGCTAGACCTTTTTCATGCTAGATGTAACTCTACAGAGCCAGTCCTTTTTCATACTGGGTGTAGTCCTCTACAGAGCCAGCCCTTTTTCATGCTGGGTGTAGCTTCACAGAGCCAGTCTTTTTTCATACTGGATGCATCATCACATAGCCAGTATTTTTTCATACTGGATGTATCATCACAGAGCTAGTCATCTTTCATACTAGATGTATCATCACAGAGCTAGTCCTTTTTCATACTGGATGTATCATCAGCACTTATATCTGACCATGGGAGGAACCAATCCTACCGCCATGTCAGAAGGGAACAACACTTACATCTGACCATGGGAGGAACCAATCCTACCACCATGTCAGAAAGGCACAAGGACTCATCACTTCCCCTTGGAGGGAACCTCGATTTGGAGAACACCAAGCTTTTCCTTTGAGTACTCAAACTTCACTATGACCATTTCTAGCATAGAATCACATCAGGGTTGATTATGTCCAAGGATAACCTGTGAGCTTTGCCATGATCGATTACATCTAAGGACAACCTACAGGACCGTTTATGTCTGATCAATCAATGAGCTTCACTAGGATTTTATGCTCAGAAAACCTGTCTCACCGGCTATGATTAAACTCCCTCTTTCAAGAGATCTTGATCTAGACCACATACTGGAGCTTCACTAATCCTCTCTACATCATACAAGAATTCAAGTCAAACCAATCAAATCAAATAGTAGTTTTCAAAAGAAACATACTACCTCCCAAATAGCCAAGCAAGTGGCAACATATTTTTCCTCAGCTGTACTCAACGCCATGCAGGACTGCTTGCTGCTAAAACAAGAGATCACACCTGATCTCATACTGAAGTAGCACCCCAAAGAGCTCTTCCTATCAATGGCACTACCTTTCCAATCTGAATCCACATAAACTTCTAGGTTAATATTCTGATTCGCCTCATACTTGAGCCCATAATCAACTGTACCCTTTAGGTACCTCAGAATATACTTTGCAGTTTCAGGTGAACATGTCTCAATGTGTTCACAACAAATCAAATATCTAGTCTTGTATTCATCAAGTACATCAAAGAACAAATCATCTGACGATACATTGTGGCATCAACCGACTCTGATGAAGCATCACTCAATAGCTTCAGGTTCGATGCTATAGGTGTGTCCATGGCCTTGTAGTCCATCATCTCGAACATTTTCATTGTATTCACTACATACTTCCCTTTTCCTAGGGAGATTCCATCTGCACTCTGCCACACCTCCATGCATATAAATTAGTGCATCATATCCAAGTCCTTCATCTCGAACTCGGCAGCAAGTCTCCTTCTTGTAACTTTAATGAGTTCCTCTTTTCTGTCATGAACAAGTTATCGACATATAATAGGAGCATCACTGGTCTTATGCCTTCAACCTTGAAGTAAATATTGGACTCACATTTACTCTCAATAAATACTAGAGTCATCAGTAAGCTGTCCAACCTACCGTATCACGTCGAACCTCAGGATATTCTGCAGTCACTCCCTCTGAAGCGGAGCATCATTCTCCATCTTCCTTTCTTACTCTATGCATTGAAACATTCTGTACTGGAGTGACAAGTAGCTTCCTCTGCTACTAATATTCTATGTATCCATCTAAGGTCACTGGATACTAATATATTCTATCTTGAAAACGTTCTTCTCGCACCCATCTTTGAGTTTGTCATCCTCTATAGGCTTTCATATTCAACCTTGTAGAAAAGGTTAAGATCTTCATCACTCTAGGTGATCTTCAAGCTCCTCATGTATGTGTTATCTCATGGGTGTATTCTGAGCTCATACAAGGCCTTCTTTAATTTGCACACATGAGTTTGTCTGTTATGTGCCTCAACTCCCACTGGCTGAAAATGTCTCTTCGTATTCTATGCCTTCTTTTTGTGAGAATCCTTGTGCTACAAATATTTCCTTGTATCCCACGATGTTTCCATCTACTGCATGCTGTAGCTTGCAGATCCACTACAGAATTCCCTTCAGGTCTCGATAATCACTACTACATTTCGATCCAAAATCCGACGAAAAAATCCAACGGCGCGTGGATTTCTCTTTTTAAACTTACCAAAAATCACAAGGATACATTTTTTTTTTTGTAAATGTGGCCACAAGTGTCGGTGAAGTGATGGCTATTCTCATAACCGTCGGTTAAGCGACGGCGTGTTAGTAAGCGTCACTTAAGCGATGACGCCTTTAATTGGTCAACTATTTAACATGGAAAGCGCCGTCGCATATCCGACGCTTAGGTGCTATCAACGCAAAGAGCCATGAATAAGAAGGAAGAATTTGAAGCACAAAACAAATCAAAAGGATCAAGGGTTGACCAAGACTCCTCAAACTCAAAGAGAACTGGAGGCCCATCCACCCAAGGTAGTGGATTCTTGCCCATGGGGTCACGTAAGACAATATCAGAGTTCCTTGATTATGGTGGTAGGGATGATGTGGATGCAAAAGTGTTTCGTTTTCTCTATGCATGTGGCATACCATTCAATGTTCTTCGCTCACCCTATTGGCATGAAATGGCAGAGGCCATTCGCACTTCTCCAGCAAGATACAAGAGCCCTAGGTATGACAAAGCTAGAACCGTGGGGACCAGTGTTATCAAAACCGGTCGGTCTGACCGGTATAAAAGGTTTTTCGGTCTGATCCGGTGCCTGCACCGCTTGGGATGGAACCGGGCCAAAAACGTCGAACCGACCAGTCCATACTGTCCCGTACGATAGTCGTCAAAGCACCCATGAAACTCATTTTTTTTAATAAAAAATAAAAAAAATTCCTAATTTAAAGGGCCTAAACTAACCCTAATCCCATTGTGGTGCTATTTAAGACCCCCCCCCCCCCCCCCCC
>LPNX010351106.1:591290-665273 GCA_001517045.1 Pseudotsuga menziesii
GAAGGAGTACTTAGAAAAAAATGTTATTTCTCCTTAATGAAACAGTGTATGGTCATTGGTAAATGTGTTACCTATATTAGTGCAAAGGCATCATAATAATCCACATTGAATTTTTTACCTGTATTTTGTATGCTTTTCATGACTTTGTTGGGATTGTTCCTGGGATCATTCTACAGCAAATTCCACCCATTGTTAACCTACTGTTTGTCATCCAATTGAAAACATGTGATTTTAAGGTAGTTCTATAGTTATAACTAAATAGCAAGGGGAGCATAGCATATAAGTTGGAAGGTATGAAAATAAAACTTGAAAGGAGGACTTCCTTCAAATTCCATAACTCTTTAGCTTTTTGTGTGGAATTTATTTGTAGTAGACATGACACAGCCGACTGTGTTCTTGTGTTTTGAAAATGCCACATATATTACATTATAAATCAAGTTACATGTACATCAAAATTGTTGCATCTAGGAGACAAAAATAGGCCTGACAAGAGTTCCCTGTCTACATAAGTAAGGAGATCTAGCAATTGGCTTTGGTTCTGAATTGAAGATTATCTACATATTTCCTAAAAATAGTGATCCTGGATGATAGCTCGATAGCCATATCTGATCTAAATATAGAAACTAGCCATATCTGATCTAAATATAGAAACTTCTTTCAAATTGAATAAGTGTTAATCCCATGAAAAGTTGCCTGACAGAGTTGTTTCCAAAAGAAAGAATTGCCTGTCTGGTGAATCAAATTCCATATAGTCCTCATTTTCCTGCCAAATCATCCATTTTCTCCCAAACACACCTTTACAATGTAGAGGAGAAATAAAGGGAACATCAGTGAAGCACGGCTCATTGGAGACTCGCAGGTACTCGCGAGTCTTCCTGAGTCAACACCCAAAACAAGTAATCGCCAGATACTCATTGGAAAACTCATCCAGCCTAGTACACTCGTCAAACTTGTCGAGTCTCACTTAGGCTCGCCATAAACTCGCTCGGACTTGGAAAGACTCGCCAGGAAAAAAGACCACGTGGCTAAGTCACACGACTGGGCAAAGTTTAACCTACAGGTTTCGGATGGATTTTGAGGGTTCGCTGAAGAAATTCCAATCGTGTTCAAATGCAGAGTGCCATAGACAACACCTCCATCCCGAGTCTTTCCCGAGTTGACGAGTCACATGCCAGTCGAGTCTTTGCCGACTCCGAGTCGTGCAACATTGGGGAACATTATACTCAATAGCAAACCAAGCCCAGAATGCTTTGACAACTTTATGATTCTAGAATACATAATTAACTGACAAACAGCACAACAGTCAGTTGTTAGTGCAATGATATTCAATTGATTCTTTATTGCTAAACAGTTATGGACATTGGAGAACCAACCATCCAAGTACTTGAGTCTTAAAAGAATAATGGGACTTCCAAATATTGTGAGTGACGTGACACCTTGATTTGTGATTGTGAAAATTCCACTTCCTGTTAAGATGATCAACTAGTAAACAAGTTGGCTGGCACTTGTCATAAAGTTCCTTGGTTTGGTAGTCCATAAATGGATTCCCATAAGACCATTTCCAATCCCCTTCCAAATGGGTCCACTAATATCCAAACTCAGCTTGAACATACAATCTTCTGGAATTGTCTGACATAATGCACATGAAGCAGGTTGGTAAAATACCTGAAGTCTTTGAGAATCATTAAGACCTCGCCAAGAGAGTCACTTGCCTGTGTTGTTGTCCCACAAATCACTCCACCTGTTAAAATCCTTTCTTTGCCAATTATTTTCCTGCAAAGGAAGAAATTATTTTACACTCAGAAGTTGGACAAATATTTTAGGGGTTGGCTGTGTGTTCAATAATTTATACTATTGTATTCATTATATTCATTATACAGTAACCTTGCTTGATATTGAATTTATCTACTGTTTACTTTAATGGACAAGTATTGAGTATCCCTTGCAAAACACTATGCATGTTATTTATTAGCAGTTAATTGTGTACTACATGAGTTGGAAACTTTATGATATGAGCATATAGTTCAGCTTATGGCACATCTAACATTTGTGCTTTCCATAATTGCAAACCATGCGCCAATTGCACTCACTCCATATTATGGAGCACCCATGGTGTGTTATGCTGATGGAGTGATGGATCTTCACTTAGGCTTTTATATAACTGTAAGAGAAGGTTAGCGAATTGATAAGATGTTAAATGGCACTGCCATATGGTACTCTCGGATGTGCATTGATGTCAACATGGTACTTTCAGTTATGCAATATCAAAATTTTTTATTCTTAAAAATGTATTTTGATGAGCAGACCATCGGGAAAGTGATACAGATCCAATTACAACAATTATTTCTGTGGAACTCAATGGGGTTGGCACAGTAGGTCCTTCTCTCTAGTGCCATGATGTCTTTCTCATTTTGTATCCATTTATGATGGTTTGACAGAGAAAAGTGGCATTACTTTGTTCTATGTCCCATTTTGTTTCCATTATTGAGTTCCATTGACCTTTCTTTGGTCATTACTGGACATTAATAAAATTAATTTCATTTGTTTTTCAATTGTAAATCAAGATGCATTTAGGGATCTCTATATGGATTAGGTAGATGCAATGAAGCAATACTTTCATGATGAGGTTGTGACATGAGTCTCCTCTGGTGTGAGCTAAATGAAAGGTTCATGACGAGGTTGTGACACGTCAAGGCATTTGTATTTTTTTTTTTTAAACACTTATAGCCGTCGGTTAAGCGACGTCCTGTAGGTGATTTAAAAAAAAAAAAAAATTAAACCCGTTGGTTAATCGACGTTTCTGTTTTCATACTCCGTCGGTTAAGCGACGACTTGTAGGTGATTTTTTTTTTTTAATTTCAATACCGTCGCTTAACTGACATTTCAGTTTTCATACTCCGTCGGTTAATAGATGGGTTTCTTTGGTGAACCGTCGCTTAACCATCGCTAGTCTGTCTCTTAACCGTCGCTAAATCGTCACTAGACCGTGGCTTAACCATCGCTAGACCATCGCTTAACCGACGCTTAAGTTTAAAGTTTAATATGAATTAGATGTCGGATAACCGACGATTTACATTTAACCGATGGTAAAATGAGTTGTCGCTTAACCGACGTATTGAAAATATGTCGGATAATTGACGAAAATCCACCGACGCTTAAAAAAATTCATAGTGTCGTACATGCGACAGGGACGTGTCGAAAATCCGACAATACGACCGTCAGATTTTTGGTCGAAATGTAGTTATGAATGCATCCTAGACATCATTCTTATTGAACTGGTACTCTATTTCCCTTTCTTCTTGGCTACTTCTTCATAGCTATAAGGTTTTGCATCAATGATGTCGCTCAAAAGTGTCACATAACTACACTGTGTCTAAGGGCTCATCACACTATTCTTCATTTTGGATTATTTCTTGAACCGTCATCACTTGTTCTTCAAAACAAGTGATTCTTTTCTTGTAGGTGATTGTACGCAATCTTTCCTACAAGTAAAATGAATTAGTTATATGGTTAGAAACATATCATAAGGCATATTTATAATGGAAAATTATTATGCATAAAGATAATATCATGCAACTATTTTAGCCAATACAACATTCAGCCATATCTCACGGAAACTTTATAGATTCCTTCCATCTCTACCAAGACATCATTGAGATTGTGCAATAATCCAATATGTTAGCAAAGAGGTTTCATTCTAGATAAGTAGCAATGGAGAGTTGTATAGCACCGTGAGCTACTTACCCATCACATGCATATTTGTAATATACTATTATTAATGCAAACATTCTATCATGCATAATACATCAACTGAATATAAACAAATGCATAACAAAACAATATCATGAAATGACACTATTGAATACTTATCTTTATTTGTTTCATGGATAGAATACTTCTTTCAGATTCATCATCTTCTTCATATTCCTCATCACTTAAGGTATCTTCTTTGAATCGTGAGCGCTTGATCTTCAGTTGCTCCCATCTTCTCTTCTCTTATTATCGGTCAAGCTTCATCTTGTGTGTGCTCTTCTCAGATTCTGCTAAAAGTAATCACTTCCTTCTGGCACACATTCCTCAAATGAATGAATCCCATGATCCTGGGAGGCCATTCAAGGTAGTTATCACAACTTCTGCATTCTCCACTTCTTCTTCTACCGCTTCAATATGTTCTTTGATTTGAGAGACTCTCATAAAGTATGACTGTATGGTATCTGCATTCTGGATCTTCACATTCTTCAACTAATTTCTCAAAGTCATCTTCCGATTTTTGCTCTTCCCTTCAAATAACTTGGTCAAGGAATCAAACATCTCTTTAGGTGTCTTTAGGGAAGATAGTTGTGGTATAAGGTGAGCAATGATCTTCTTGGCCTTGACCAAGTTCATCTTGTGTAAGACTTTTAGCCTCATCTCCCTCTAGAATTGGAACCTCTCCACTTATGTAGGTGTCCAATTCATTTTCTTCATGAACCAGTGAAATCCTATACTTCCATACTTGGAAGTTACTAGCTTCACCAAGATTTTCATCAATCTGGTGTGATTAGTCATTTTGAAATGAGAACCTCAAATGTAAATAGCAAAATATTAGATCTTACCGATTTGACGTGTCTGTCCTGGTTCCGGAGCTGGCTGATCTAGAGTTTGTCAGAGAAACCCTAATTTTCCAAAATTGGGATATTTCAGATCTAATTATATAGAAATATGGGCCTCTTCAAGGCAAGATTTCCAATGTACTCCTTTTTTGAAAACAGTGGAGGGAAGCTCCCGGAATAGGAAGCCCTAGTTTTCCAAATTCCTCTGTAGAAATTCATGATACTGTTTCCGCGGTATCTCTGAAATTACTGCTCCTCTACGTATGAAATTTTTTACTGAGGTAGCCTCATCTGTATTCTTTCCAAAACCATAAGTTTAAGAAGAATTGGTTTCACCAATTGTAACTTATGAAATTTTTCCCGAGGTTACTTATTTCAGGACTGTTCAGCATAGTGAACTTGTACGGAATACCACGTGTCACTGTTTCACCTTCGGGGTCTGAAACGTTTACCACATAAATTAAAGTTTTTTCCCTATCTGTAAAATCTTGAGAAATTTCATTTGGAACTTCGTATCCCAAGATATAGCAATTATCCCTAGGTGTCCTGTTTAGGGATGAATCCTGGGAGAGGCTAGAGCCCTGATTTGGAGGAATCATATATCCCAGAATATAGCAAATTAGAGGCTGAAATTTTTACATAGGTTACATCAGGAGTTTTTCTTCTTCTTGTGAAAATTTTGGTCCCCGAGACTTCTTCAATCCCTATATATAGCGAATGTATGAAAACTACCAGTTTTAGTATTTTAGTATTTTTTCAGGCCTAGGGTCAAACTAGGGTTTGACATTCCCGGAGTTTCACTCAACCAAAAAGTTTGACCTTATTCTCTAAATTTCGATTTTGATGAGGAGAGTAATCCTATGTTAGGCTCACTAAAAAATCCCTCTTCTGTAAAAATCCCTAATTTCCCGCATCAAAAACTGAAAATGCATGGAATCAAATTCTGCTTCGACAGAAAGATGTGCCCTTCAATGGAGAGTTATCCTAGCCTCATTTTGCTGATGGATTGTGGAGAGAGACTCAAAAAATAAGAATTCCTAGCTTCTGCAGCTGCACAGTGTCTTCTTCTCAGGTTAGCTCTGATACCATGCTATATTTTTATCATTTAAATAATATGATATTAGGATCTTATCTGAGAGAATAACATGCACAGCAATCAATCACAAGAGACAATAGACAAAAAGATTTATCCTTGGGGAAAACATAAAGGAAAAACCCCACAACTTCCTCAGAGATAGAATGAGCACCGATGGCAACAGTAAAACTCGAAAACATAAAGATGATCTCCGACAGCTGATCTCTCTCACTTGTGCCAGCACTTCCTCTCTCACTCATGCGCCCCAGTTGAGTGTGTGTATATATGTGTGGAAATGAGGAGGGCCTCAATTCTATTTATATTCTTTTGTTCACTTGATTTCCACTCCAACAAGTCGACCTCGCTTGACAATTACTTACTAGGTCCAACTTCTCTAGGAGAGTCTAATAAGCCTAGTTCCCCACAATTATGGGGACTTTACCCCCCTGATCAACAAGGAGGGTTAACCTCAACTCAATTGTGGGGACTATTACCCCGACTTACAATGAAGGGTTAACCTCATTGAATTTACATAACTTTATTATATTAATGAATCTCCCGATAGGAACATCGGGGTATAATGAAATACAATATATAAAATATACAAGTGAATACATTCCGAAGTTACAAATACATCAACAACCACAAGCGTTAACAGTTATCCCCATCCTATTCAAATTTACAAGCAACTCGACAACTCAAGTGGATTAATTACCTACAACAATTCCAGTTGGTAATTAAGTATTGGAAACTTTAAAGCCAATGTCGGAGCTAATTTTTTAAGTCGACCACCCATTACTTTCCTTTTTACAGTGATGAGTATGTAGGGATATAACACCACTACTTGGCCTCAGTTTTATTAAGTATATTGTGACTTTTCTCCCAATTTATTAGCAACTTCAAACTGACCTGTCATCCACTACCGAATATTTCCTAAAAGATACCTTGCTATACAATATTGGAAAACTTTGTGTACAAATAGGTGAGCACCGACAAAAGCTCTTTTGGGACTCACACTACAGAAAGACTGCAAGGTACTTTGGAGTAGTGAAGACCCTTTCCATCCTCCAAAATTATTTTTATTGGCCTTCACTCAATTCTGACGTCAACAGGTACATTTGATCATGTGTGGTTTGTGCCATTGCTAAATCGTTGAATCGATGAGAGGGATTGGACATACCTTTTCTGGTTGCTATTCAACCATGGAAATTTATTTCTATGGACTACTTAACGGGATATACTACTACCAAAAATCATCATGATGCAATATTATTAGTATTCGACATATTTTCCAAGATGGCCATTCTCATTGTTGGAGTCATTATCCAACCCACACAGCTATTTGGTCAATTTTGGCCTAATTAACCACTATGCTAATTTTATTGACTTGAATTGGCATCAACATCAGCACACAATGACATCATCATGAGCACACCCATGCCCTCCTTCAATCAAGGAGGCCAACTAAGCCTTCTCCTTCAATCAGGGAGGCTAACTACGCTTCCTCCTTCAATCAGGGACCAATTCTGGGGTGATCCAAGTGTCATAAGTGCACCAATTAGTTAACTGAATGTTGTTTCCCCTAAAAATTAGTTAATATGAGTTGTAAAAGAGCCTTCCTCATGTAATTTTCTATTTTGGGCTGATTTGGGTGAACTGGAGTGAGTTAATGCGCCTCCAACAACTTCTGATGACTAGTGTCAGTTCAGTTCACTTCATCGGAGCTGACTGGAGTTAGTGATGTGCTACCACCTACTGATTGACATGCAGTGACATGTACTTGATTTACATTCAGTTAGAATTAGTCATTTACTGCCCTCTGATTCAGTTAGGACTTAGTTAGAGTCAATCATGGCTAGATTAGTGGTTAACTGGTGTGTTCAGTGTGGCTAACGGACAGTTAAGCTACACCCATCCATGTGATTGAATGACCTATAGTGAATTGAAATTGTCTTGCATTCATGCAAGTTTTCATGACATAGTATCATTGATTTTATTCCATTATTGATAATATACAACTGCAACCCCCTATTGCAGTACTGTTATGTCATTTCATGCCTAAATCTCCTTGAATCTCTTGTAAGTATGTGCTTTGTCTCAATATTGTTGTGACATAATTTAATATGGTATCAGAGCCACGGTGGGATGAAGCTCTTTCTTAAAAAAAATGATTTTTTACGGATCTAGCATACAAATTTGAGCAAAAAGCTCAAAAATTACAGCACTGCACCAGAAGCCGAAGGTTTACCACATAAGTCCTAAGCAAAGGAATTATTGATCAAGCTTGCTTGATCAATTAAGCTGGGTGTGATGAAAAAATGAAATGTGTAGGATGTTTGACCTTACGGTGCCCTTTTTTTGTTGATTGCAAGTTTTTACAAGTCATTCATTGCATTTGCTACCTCAACTCCATGGCTTCTTCTATGAATCCTCTTACTCCTTTCAATTACCACCAATGGAAGGAGAACATGGAGATTTAGCTTCATTCAAAAGGGCTCTACTGAGTCACAATGAACACAGGAACAGAGCCAACAAGTGTTGTTGAGAAGGAGAAGTACTGGAATAAGATGGATGAAACTTATGGTTTCTTGAGTCTGTCTATTTCCAAAGATATTCTATTCCACATCTCAGGATTGAATACTCTGAAGGCGATTTGGGATCATCTTTCTTCCTTGTTTGATAAGCAAGATGATCTATGAATCTATCAGCTAGAGAATGAGTTGATTTCCTTGAATCCAGACAACTACGAAACTATGAATGATTCTTCACAAAATTCAAGCACTTGGTGCTCCAGTTAAAGCAGTGCAAGGTTGAGAAGGATGATGATCAGCTCATCCTAGATATCCTCTCAAAATTTGGTTCGAATTATTCAATATTTGTTTCCAAATTCCATATTGGGAAGCTAACAATCCCAAATTGGAAAATGACTTCACTCGATGCCTTCATTAAGTCCCTCACAAACGAGCATGACAAGCTTGTGCAGATGCGGATCATCAGATCCTCAAAAGATCAAGCATTGTTTGCTTCAGGGCCCAAATATCCAAAGGGTAAAGGAAAGCAGAAGAATCAAAAGGATAAATTTGATGCTCCAAATCCTAAAGAAAAGAACCAGCAGCAAGAATATTCTTCCAACTCAAAGAAACACAAGAACAAAGGAAACCAAGGAAAAGAGAAAGTCAAGTGTTCCTATTGCAGGAAGGGATTTCACCCTGAACATGCCTACATGAAGAAAAATATTGATGAGATCACTCTTCTCCTTGAGAGAAACAATATCAATCTTCCATATTGTTCAGAATAAAGATAATCAAGATCGAGATACCCAGTAAGAAAGAGGACATGCTCTCATGGAAAGCACCTTGAAGTCCAAATCTCTCGTTATAGACTTTGGAGCTTAGAATCACATGATGGAAAGCAGAGAATCCTTCTCATCCCTGTACACCAAAAAAATCATTCCCATCCACATGGTATATGATTCTCAAATCATTTCAAAAGGAAAAGGTACTGTAAAACTTGAACATGGTAGTTTTTTTTATGTTCTATACGTACCCTCCGTGGCCTCCAATATTTTGAGTGTATATCAAATTACTCATACTGGAGTCCCAAAGAGAGTTACTTTCATCCTGAATGATGTTGATATCACTGATATTGCATTCAAGAAACTTGTTGCAACAGGCATAGAAAACCATCATGCTAAGGCCTATGAGTTTTCCCAGTTTGTTACGGATGCAAAGCCCACCGCTCTTCTGACTCATGGGAATGAGGTTAGTAGACTATGGAATGATAGATTTGGTCATTTGAACTTCAAATAATTGCAGAAAATTCAGAAATTCCATGGTTGAAGGCCTCCCAGCCATCAAAACGTCTAGCGGAATTTGCAAAGGTTGTATTGTCGACAAACACCATGAGCACAAGTTTTATCGAGGAAAGGAAAGCTGTGCAAAAAGTATTTTGGGGCTGATTCATTTTGATATCAGAGGACCCATGCATACTACATCCATGAGTGGTTCATGGTATGTACTTACCTTCATTGATTATTTCTCCAGATACACTTGGGTTTTCTTTCTAAAGAAAAAATTTGAAGTTTTGGAAAGATTCACCGAGTTCAAAGCATTGGTTGAGAATGCCTCTAGGAGAAAGATAAAGTCTCTCAGATCTGATAATTGAGGGGAGTATATCAAGTCTGAATTTCTGCAAATATGTTCTAACAATGGGATCCAAATCTAGCACTCCATTCCCTACACACCAAAACAAAATGGTGTTGCGGAAAGGAAAAATCGGGCCCTCAAAGATATGACTACCTGCATGCTGGAAGCCAAAAATTTAGCTTCTAACCTATGAGCTGGAGCCATGAATGTTGCTGAACAAATTCAAAATATATTACCTCACTCTTATATGAAATTAAATACTCCTTTCGAATCCTATTTTGGACACAAGTCAGATGTATCAAATTGCAAGGTTTTTGGGTCCGCTGCATGGGCTCGAATTCCGCTTGACAAGAGGGAATATTTGCAACTGCAAAGTATTGAATATTTGTTCATTGGATATCCATAAGAATATAATGGATTCAAACTTTTTAATATCAGAACCAAACAAATTTTCATTGAAAGAAGTGTCTGATTTGAAGAACCTCTCCAAGAGGCAGAACTAGTTGAATAAAATTATGCTGAAATTCCCTCATGTTCTGTTGATCATTTGGGTGATGAAAGTGGGAGTGAAGGCTCTGATTTTTCATATCTGATATCTGATATCAGTGAGAAAAACATATCAGGTTCAGAATCAGATTCTGAAGTGCAAACTCATCTCCCAACTTGGGCCAAAAAGACACTCTCTTCCGTCGGGCCAAACATTGGAAATCCTGCTGATCCAAGAAGAACTCGGTATGATTTTGAAAAAGAGGGTATTTCTCTCTCTTGTCATGATTCATTGTTGTACTAGAACTGTTATTTAATGATTGTGTTAGATCCTAAGTCCTACTACCATGCTCAAAAATATCCAATATGGCAAGTTGCTATGGACGAAGAGTTTAATTCTCTTCGGAAAAATGCTACTTGGGAGCTAGTTTCTCTTCCACCTGGGAGGAAATTAGTTCAATGCAAGTGGGTTTTTCAGAAAAAATTTGGTGCATATGGCACAACCTAAAAGTACAAATCAATTCTGGTTTCAAAATGGTTCTCCCAAGTCCAAGGAGTGGACTATCATGAGACCTTTGCATCGGTGGCAAAGATGGACTCCATCAGGCTAGTTTTGGCCATTGTTGCATCCAAGCACTAGGAGGTGCATCACATGGATGTAAAGAGTGCTTTTATTCATAGAGACCTGAAAGAGGAAATATACATGAAGAATCCCAAGGGGTATACATCAGATCCTTCTTTGGTATGTAAGTTGCATAAATCATTATATGGGTTGAAATAGGCCCCAAGATCTTGGTATGCCAAAATGGATGCCTTTCTGCTCTCACAAAAAATCCAGAGATGAAAATATGATCCTAATGTATATTTTCAGTAGTATGATGATAATATTCTTATAATAGTATTATATTTTGATGATATTTTGATAACATCAAGCACGCCTGCTTCGATTGCTTTCATAAAAACTACTCTTCATGATGCATTTGAAATGGGCGATTTGGGGCTCTTGAAGAAATTTCTGGGGCTTGAAATCTCACAAGACTTTGATGGGATAATGATAACTCAGTAAACATATATTGCATACCTGTTAATTAAGTTTTACATGGCTGATTGCAAGGCTGCACCATTTCCTTTCCTCTCTGGGATCAACCTTGAAGAGGGAAAACCTGCTCCACCCATGGATTGCACTATTTACCGCCAGTTGATCGGAATATTTCTATACTTGACACATTCATGGCCTGATATATGTTATGCTATGAATGTTGTATCAATATACATGCAGCAGTATCATGAGCTCCATTAGAAGGCAGCCAAGAGGATCCTTCAGTACATTCAAGTCACAAGATCCTATGGCATTCACTATGCTGCAGATTCTGAGCTAGAGTTGGACATTTATATAGATTCAGATTGGGCAGGGGATTCCATAGATCGAAATTCCAATTTTGGGCATGTATTTATGTTTGGTGGTGGCCCCATTTTCTGGTCCAAAAAAAAGTAGGCTTTTATTGCATTGTCTTTAGCAAAGGCCGAGTACAGGGGACTAGTGAATGCTTACATCCAAGTTGTTTGGTTGCAAGGAATTATTTCATATTTTGAGATTGGTAGTGATTTTTCCATAGTCATATTTTGTGACAACCAAAGTGTTATCAATATCTCCACAGATCCATTCCAGCGGCAGAGGACCAAACATGTTGAGATTCACATGCACTACATCAGGTAGTTGGTGCATGATAGGACCATTTTTCTGCAATACTGCCCTATAGATGAGTAGATTACAGATATCTTCACCAAGAACTTTCTGAGAAAAATTTCACTTACCTCTATTCACTGTTGGGGGTGAGTTCATCAGGGTGATCAGTTCCTTCTTCAGTGTTCAGGTTGAGGGGGTGTTTTCTCACTAGGTTTTCCCTCTTTCCTCATTTATCATTTTATTTGAGCATTTTAGAGTTACTTTATTGTGCAAGGTGACCTATGGATTTTGTTTCCAGGGCCCTAGCATTTTATGCATTTTTTTACTCCTCCCGAGAATAGCTTAAGGGGGGGTGTTGGAGTCATTATCCAACCCACACACTTATTTGGTCAATTTTGGCCTTATTAACCACTATCCTAAGTTTATTGACTCGAATTGGCATCAATATTAGCACACCATGACATCATCATGAGCACACCCATGCCCTCCTTCAATCACGGAATCCAGCTAAGCCTTCTCCTTCAATCAGGGAGGCTAACTAGGCTTCCTTCTTCAATCAGGAAGTAATTATGGGGTGATATGAGTGTCATAAGTGCACTAATTAGTTAACTAAATGATATTTCACCTAACAATCAATTAAGCTGAGTTGTAAAGGCTCCTCCCCATGTCATTGTCTATTTTTTGGCTGATTTGGGTGAACTAGAGTGAGTTAATGCGCCTCCAACAACTTGTGATGACCAGTATCAGTTCAGTTCACTTCATCAGAGCTTACTGGAATTAGTGATGTGCTACCACCTATTTATTGACATGCAATGACATGTACTTGAGTTACATTCAATTAGATTCAGTAATTTATTGCACTATGATCTAGTTAGGACTCAGTTAGAGTCAATCATGGCCAGATTAGTGGTTAACTAGTGTGTTCAGTGTGGCTAACAGACAATTAAGATACACCCATCCATGCAATTCAAATGACCTATAGTGAAATCGAATAGTCTTGCATTCATGCAATTTTTCATGACATTGTATCATTGATTTTATTCCATTATTGATAATATACAAATGCAACCTCCTATTGCAATATTGTTATGTCATTTCATTCCTAAATTGTCTTGAATCTCTTGTAAGTCTGTGCTTTGTATCAAGATTGTTGTGAGAAAATTTAATACCCATTCCATGCAAGAAGACTACGACAACGCAGTAGACTGCTCATCTCTTCTTCAAACATGTCTAGAAACACTATGGCTTACCGAAAACCATCATTTCCAATAAAGATGCAATGTTTTCCAGCATCTTTTGGAAGAATCTCTGGAAACAAATTGACACAATAATATCCTTATCAACAAATTTCCATCCTCAGATAGACGAACAAATGGAAATTGTGAATCACTTGGTAGTACAATTTCTCTACATGTACAACCATAAGCATCGTCGTACATGGGATGAAAGTCTCCCATATATACAACACAGTTACAATCGTGCTCATCATAACTCTATGGGAAAGAGTCCATTTGAGATCTGTTATGTATTTCAACCCTTAGCTACCATTGAATTGATTAGTTCAATGACATTGTTGAATGACACCGAATCTGACCGAAAATAAGTTGAAAAAGCATTGAAGTTTGGATATCAAATCTGCGTCATCCAAAAACAAGCACAAAAAATATTGCAACGAGCTAATGAAAAATCTAATTCCTGACACTATAAGCATTGTATTCCTCATTCATTGGAAATTGGGGATCATGTATGGTTACATCTCAAGAAGGAAAACTTCACTCGTCCATACAAGAATTTGAAGCCTTTGCAATATGGTCCATACATTATTCTTAAGCAGATTGGAGAAAATGATTTCCATCTCTACATTCCTTCATTTATGGGTCTGCATCCAGTATTTAATACAGATATACATTGACCATACCGCATGCACCACTATTGGAATAGAATGACTTGCATACAATAGAAACCAAAGACATCCATCCATATGTTTAGGAACCTCTTCCTTGCGACACCATTGTGGGACGACGAATATTCCATACAAGGACAAACACAATTCCCTTGTTCCATGTGGCTAAATCCATACATCTCCCATCACAACGAAAATGGTACTCTGCCATTGAACTAACCAACAAGTTTCCTCATCTATATGAGCAATCAATGGGGACCATTGTTTATTAAGGAGGGAGTTATGATCCACCCAACAGTTGGAATTGTGTGTCGAAGACGAAGGATGCAAACATCGACTTCGACAAGTTCTACACCTCAACATAACCTTAACAGTTTCAACATCGACTTCGACAAGTTATGCACCTCAACACAATGTTGACATTTTCAACATCGACTTCGACAAGTTCAGCACCTCGACATACATCATCGACGCCAGCAACCAACGAACTACAAAATATTGTCTCTCTGTCTTCTAGTCATCTATAATAGTTGAACTTATGGAATCGTTCCAACTTCTCTTGTAACTAAACATAACAAGAATACAACCCAAAAATTCTCGACACTCTATTTAAGAATGTACATTATTGTAATATTTGAGCAATAATAGAGAAGTAATGAAGTAACAAAGATTGGTTCAAATTCTTGCATTTTTTTGTGTGTGTGTGTGAATGTTTCTAGGTGTAGTGTATTTCCTTCTTTGCTTATTATTAATATGATTATGCCACAACAGTACTCGATTAATACAATCCAACTCGGGAACTTCATTTTCTATTTTTTCTAAAACATGGGTTGCATATAATTGACAACCTTTCCTATAGAACTTCTTCAGTTGCATGGATGAAATATGCGTAACAAACTTTTCCTTTTGAATTCCTTTTACAACCCTTGGGCTTCCTTAATCATCCATGCATTCAAAAATTTTGTTGCAGTAGCCAAGTTTAACTCTATGTGCTTCCAACTAATCCATTTCAATGAGAATGTCATATGAACCAAGTAGTAGAATATTCAAATTTGCAAAAGTGGACAATCCACCCATTTCTAGTGGGAATTTAGCCACTAACACACTAAATTTATCTTGGTTCTTGTGGCTAATTGGATAACCATGATTTTCTATTCTTGGTTTTCTTAAAAGCACAAATCTCAACATCTTTAGGACTGATATAATTGTGAGTAGATCCAGGGTCAATTAAAATAGAAATAGATTGCTTACCAATCTTACCTTCAACCTCAACTGTTAACGCAAAAAATTTCTCACCTAGCTATATATGGTCTAAACCACTTACATTGATCATTTCCCTATCATTTTTATTACCTTTGACCTTCACAACTATGGTTTACCTTCATTCTCTCTCAAAAAGGCCAAAAACCCCACAAAAGGCCAAAAAAGCTCACAAAAGAGCTAAAAAGCTCACAAAAGGGAAAAAAACCCTAAATAGGGTTCTGAAACCCTAAAAGAGAGAAAAGGATAAATAATTATAAAATAGTGTGGAGGTCTCCATCACACGATTCACTTATTCCTTCTCCCATTATTCTATTACACGAGTACATTCAGAAACCACTATTCTCAAAGTACTCACATCATTTTTCCAATCATTCCATAGCCCCACCATCTCCCATCTGGTAAGTTGAGGCATCCTCCGTGCTAACCAGCCTGTGGAGAGGCGGCCCATTTCCAAGTTTGGGGCACGGTGGCCCATTTTCAAGAAAAAGAGAAGGTATACTTGTCACATTTTTTTGTTTATTTAGTTTGGTTGTATTTGCTTACCGATTTTTTGTTTACTAATATTATTGTTTGTTTAGCTCCTTTTCGACAAACTCTACCCTTCTGTCTCATTGATGGAAGGGAGGTTCTTTTTCACGTAGCAAGGGTGAAAACTCTTCTACAGTTTTGGAGACCATACCAGGTCAATCCTCTTTGATCCCTTATTTTGTAGGTGTTTATTTCATTCTCACTCACAGCTATCACCGATCGAACCCTCACATGGCCAATCCGAACCTATATGGAACCAGTGTCTACCCCCCTCGGCCCATGTGGGCTTGTTTTCTATTTTTTTCAAGTTTTTTCCCAAGTCGTGACTTTTGGGCCAAAACCCATGACTTAGTCGCACTTTTTGGGCCTAAACCTGTGGCCCAGGTCATGACTTTACCCCTATAAAGCGCAACTTTCCTCCCAAGGAAAATTCGCTCCTATTTTTTCAGTTTCAGTGACCTAGTTGCCTTTGTTTGTCCTATTTGAGCGACCCAGTTGTGGTTATGCACTAGTTAAGTGCGACATGTTTCTAAGCCCAAACGCCTCTATTTTTCCTGTTTGAGCAACCCAGGCATGGATTTCGACCTATTACATGCAACCTATCTGTTTCTAAGTTTATTTTTGTGCTTTACATTTCTATATTGCATTTTAAAAAGTTGGAAATTAACCCACTTATTTGGTGCCTCCTTCTCTACTCGATCATCACCCTCTAGGGTCTTCTGAGATATGACGGGGGGTTAAGTAAGTTTAGTAATAGGAATCCACTTTACTATTGTTCTTTTCAATTAAAAAAAAAGTGACTTTGGAAGCTACGGGGAGTGGTAGACCATTGGGGGTCTCATGATGTTCTTGTCCTCCTTGTTGAGCACCGAACACTTGGTGTTTGACCTGTGGATCTACAGGTGGACTTTTTTCCATTTTGTTGAAATCCCAACAATCCCTATTTTATTTCAAGGATACGAAGTTGGGGTAGTCACACTACTAATTTTCACACATTACAGTCAGTCACCTATTTTCAGACCCTTGTCTGTCTTGCACTTTGTTATGGTTTGCTTTTACCTTTCAAACCTGCTTTGGTATAGCCCTTTGCTTGTTTATCATAGGAAATCCATTGTCATTTCATATTTGAAAGTAAAAGTAAAAAATTTTCATACACAAGTGCACACATAATCACACCAATAATCAAATAAACTTGGTTCATGACCCTGAGCAAAACCTTAAAAGTAACCAAATTTACTTAATAACATTTCGGGTTGGGACATAAGTCCCATCTGCAACAACTATGGGAAGTACTTGGGATTTTCCTTGAAACTCATTGTGAGGAGTACCATAGGAACCCCAAATTAGCTGGCCAACGAGAGGAATTTCCAAGCGAAACGGGCAACGGCCCCCGCTGGATTGACTAGATTCCCACCTGTGACGAAAAAACCAAAGCGATGTCTTCAGGCAGTCTTGGTGGTTGAGTGACTCCTTTTGAGCCAATAGGAAGTCGATTTAAAACGAGGTCCAAAATTCATTACCATTTAATACTATAAGCCACCATTTATCCACCACGGTATTCCCAGCGACTTAGGGGGAAATCCCCTCAGTTTTTTTCTTTATACCATCATCGTCGGAACACTTTTCGACAACCATCCTCACCTTCAGAAGGACACACAGCTTCTGAATCCAATTCAGAATCCTACGACTCAGAACATAATTTGTTCACTGCACCGTCTAGCCTAATGGCTGTCACTAATCCCAATCCCTTCTTCAGAGGGGGAAGTGGTGGTGGACCTATGTCCTTGCCACGCATTGTCACGGGCATCCTTGCCAGTGGTGCCACCATCACTGTGCATTTTGTTGTTGGTGCACTACCCATTAGTAGCGACCCCACACTAGATACCACAATTCCTATAGTACCGCCTTATATACCTGGGGGCAGTGGCCCTTCCATGACCATCCTGACTATCCCTTCTATGGGAATTCAACCTCAGATACCCCTAGTCATGCATCGACTTCATACTCCTACAAACTTCGACACCATTTTTGGCTATCCCGAGCCAACCTCAGGTCTAACCTACCATTTATGGATCGTCTTAACTTGCCATATTTGGCTATGCTAATGAATGACCCCATTAGTCATCAACCTCATTGGCCTCCCATGCCAACCAAAATTCCTTCAGACATACCAAAATTTGAGGGAAAGGCAAGTGAGGACCCCCAAAAACATATTATGTCTTTCCATTTATGGTGTTCCTCAAACGACATTGTGGATGACTCCGTCAGACTAAGGATATTACAATGCACACTTATGGCTGTTGATGTGAAATGGTACATCGAAATACCACATGCCTCCTACCCGGACTTCTTTTCATTAGCCTCCACATTCCTCCAGTACTTCCAACTACCTATATGATATAATGAGGGAGTGGAGATCCTTCTATCCTACTGTCAAAACACATATACTCACATCACCGACCACATCCATGAGTGGCGACGATGCCGTATCCACTGAAAAATCCAACTGGATGACATGATCTTCCTTGACTGGTTCCTAAAAACCTTACTCCCACCTATAGCCAAGGACGTCGCCTCTGAGCTTCCCCATACTGAGGAGGAGGCCATCTTAAATGCGTAATAGTTCGATTTAATATATACCCAGTCTAGGTATTTATATATCATCATACTAGATGCTCCCTATGCCAACACCTCCCATCGCGATACGCCGTGGGTATCCCATGCTGCGAATGGTATCATTGGATCTATCTCACAACACCCTCGGTACTATGTGGCACCCCCTGTGATGCCACCACACCCAGGAAACACCCAAAATGTTGCACAACCAAACCATGTCCTAGACTACTCATGGATGATGGCTCAGTCCCGAGCCTCCTCCTCCTATGCACATCCTGCGCCAAATTAGTACACCCATGAGTCGACTTGGCCGACACAGTTGTATTCAGGCCCAACGATTGGATTTGTATCTCCTTTGGTCTATTACACACCACCAGTGCAACAAGTGTTGACTCCTACCATGTCCCCTCTAGTTTCCATAGGATAGGTTTTTGCTCAACAGAACCTTCCCAACCCACCTTCCCCTAATAACCAACAAGGTCAGGGTAAGAAAAACTAAGGTAACAATCAACCACACAAAGAGGTAGACAAAAACCTAACCCCTCCAACAACAACAGTGTCAATCCACCGACACAGAACCCCCAACATCCTGATTGACCAGGAAAGAACCCACAGTTACGAACTAATCATTCATGTTCCCTGAGTAACACCTTCGGTCACAAGTATCTCCAAAATGAAGTTCAACATGATGCCAATGTTGCGGCCCAGGATCAACCCAACCTAGCACCACTAGATCCTCTGCCTATGGTGCTCCAAAACCCATTACCACATCAATGATTGGTTTCAACTGTACGCTTGGCCCCACCTACTCCCGTAGCCCTCGCAACTCCCATCGTAACTCCACCTACAGATACTGGGGTCCATCACCTAAGGACACTGCCAACTGAATACGTCAACCTTCAGACTCGGCGCAGCTAGTATGCCTCCACCACAGCCACCACTGACCCATCAGTGTCATCTACCTCCAACAATTTTAGATGTCCCTCCACTTACCTGCACCCCCCACAAATGGGGCACCCAAAGGTCCATGGTTTCCCATATGGTGTATCTCCAACAACGCAAATGATCAAGCCTCCTCAAATTATAGCATCATTGATAACTTGGCCCAATCACCTATAGCCATGTCCACTCTATAAGTGCTCAAAACTTTCCCGATGCAACGAAAAGGGTTGTTATCCACACTTGGTGCCATGGATCCCTCCGACTCTAGATTGATCACGTTTTATCTGGATCAAGGAGAAACCAGAATGCCATCCACCATCACCTTCCAAATTTCGGTCACAATTTGTAATTTGGTCGTACATAGATCATTATCATTGATGAAGGCATCTACCTATGACATGTCAACTTTTGTCTAGAAGAAACACGGGTCCCCTACCCTCCAACCATCCACTACCACACTCCGCACCTATGATGGGCGCTCTACCAAGGCCGAAGGAATTATTCCAAATGTTCCTCTTTAATTAGCCAATAAAGTGGTTTTGATTGACATCGAGGTTATTAACACCCAACTTGATTATGACCTCCTCCTTAAACGTAGCTATATGTATTCCATGAGAGTCATGGCTTCCACTATTTTTTTATTCGTAATGTTTCCGCATGATGGAAAGATCATGATAGTCGACCAATTGACTTACTATGATCCACACGGGTAAACCAAAATGGAACATGGCATTCCTACTATCGATACGACTATTGAAAGTGTGTCCATCCCTTCCTTATCTGTTTTGGGACCGGGATTGTTCGCTAAAACGCATTTGATGGTCACCTTCCCGTCTTTACCACCTCCGTCCACACCAACTGAAAATATGGTAAAAATCCCATGAATAATATATCTTGGTTAAAACTCAAACCAAAATCCGAAATATGATAGATATATGGTTTGCAAACCATCTAAAATTATGGATATGGGTTTAAAAATAGGCCTAAGAGGAGAGTGCACCCATGTGGGAGTTATATCCACCAAAACCTAATTTAAAAATAATACTTTTTATCATATCCCACAAAAAGTGGTGCTTGTGGTGCATTGGTCAAAATGCCTTGAAATAGGGGAGGAGGTGTAGTGGCAATACATGGCATATGTTAGATGGTTCATTTGTTGTATAGTTTGGATACAATGTAATATAGTTACAACATTACCATTTGTCAATTCATACAACCATTCAAACATAAATTATTTTTCAATTCAAACAACCATTCAAATATAAATTATTTTTCAATTAAAAAAGCCATTCAAACATAAATTATAGTGCTAACCCATAAGGTTAAGAACCAATGAGCAGGGGAGAATATGAGGACACACTTGGCCTTATGTAACAACTCTGGTGTACTCATCCTACAAGGTGTCTTAGACATTGGTGCTTCTCCTGGAACAAGAACAATTGTGAAATCAATGTCTCTCTTTGGAGGAAGGCCTAGTACTTCATTAGGGAACACATCTTGGAATTCTTGCATGATCCACTCAGCAGTTGGCATTGTTTGTCGAAAACAACGGATGCCAACATCGAATCTGAAAAGTTCCGCACCTCAACATGACATCAACGGGTTCAACATCGACTTCAAAAAGTTGTGCACCTCAACACAATGTATACATGTTCAACATCGACTTCGACAAGTTTAGGACCTCGACATACATTATTGACACCAGCAATCGATGAACTACGACAGATTGTCTCTCTGTCTTCCAATCGTTTGTAATGGTTGAAATTATGGAACCATTCCAACTTATCTTGTAACTAAACCTAATGGACAAAAAACCAAAGCATTCTCAGCATTACATTTAAGCATGTACATTATTGTAATATACAAGCAGTAATAGAGCAATAATGAAGAAACAGAGATTGGTATGAATTCTTTCCTATTGTATGTGTGTGTGTGTGTGTGTGTTTCTATGTGTAGTGTATTTCTTGCTTTGATTATTATTAATATTATTTCTCCATAACAGTACTTGATTCATACAATTGAAATGCTGCGCCTGTCATGCACCTGGGCACGGTCTGATCATTGGTATCGGAGCTTGTTTGTGCTTAAATCATGTGTAGACACTTCTATCGAGGTTACCTGACTTATGCATGTTCAAACACACTTGCAAACTTAGCAATCCAAGAAGACACTACCTTTGACTTAAGAGTATCTATCTACTCGCACGACTAGACCAAAGACGGCTAGAGGAACAGACAATAGACATGTAATTGGTGAGACAGATAAACTCATTGAACAAGCATTGAATCGACAGTGAACCAAAAATGTTCACCCAATTAAATGATATTCTCACATGATTTGTCTCGACATCAGGAGTATTCTCGACAAGATCCAACTCTGAAAAAATCATTCCATTCAAAGCGAAAATGAACTTGGACATATCGAACCTAGAAGGAAAGATTGACGTGGAATCCGTAGAAAATTAGGTACAACAACTGAAATCCTATTACTTTGTGAACCAACTCTCAGAAGATGAAAAGATCACCATTGCATCCTTAAAGATGTCGACCTTTGTGCACTGTTGGTGGGAGAACCTATCAACAAAGATGGAGAAAGACGAAGACCCCATAAATACATGGGAGAATTTTGTTGAGTACATTTGAAAGGAGTTCTACATGCCCAAGTACATTGAACAACAGTATAAGAAGTGGCATCAGCTAAGGAAATGGAAAGAATAGTCCGTACAGAGTTACACCGACGTGTTTTATCAACTAATGGAAAGACTTGGCGTTCAAGAAGAAGATAATTTGCTTGTTTTGAAGTACATCAGTGGATTGTCCCTCTACATTCAAGAAGAGATGGTGTTTCTGAATGTCAATACACTTGCAGATGCACTCCACTATGCCATTAAACTTGAATCCAAATAGAAAGGAAAATAATGCATCGCGACTAAGCCGGTAGGTCATGCATCCAAAAGGAAGTCACCATCTAACTCCTAAAATTCAAGACACCCTTCTCAACCGACCCTACCAAAGAAATAACATGGAAAAAATAACTCTTAAAAAGACAAGAGGGAATGTAGCAAACAAACCCCCACTAGGAAATGGTGTGATTACCACAATTCATTATGGCATGATATGTATGAATGCAAGGCTTGGAAGACATTTTTGGAAAAGTTGTCTACCTTTGACTTGTATGACAAAACCCTGGTATAATGACCCAGAAGAATCAACTATTTTGACATTGACATTGAACACTCCAACAGCCTCGACTTTCTTCGACAAGGAGGAATGAGAGTGCTTGTTCCATACACAGATATGGGTTCAAAACAATCCACTGGATAAAACCCACAAATATGGTTTCCTACATATAACCCAATATATAAAACTATGTTTTTACTACTGAAGTGAACTCATACCAAGATGATATGATTTTACCTTTTGTGGAAAGATCCTCTTGAGATCTTTTCTCCCACCATATGAGAGAAGTCCATCCAATTCAGAGAGAAGCCAACTGAATTTTGATGCTATCTTCAGTAAATTTTTGAATCCTACAATAAAATTCTATTTGACGAATCCAATTGTCTAATTTCTTAGAGTTAATTTCGCCATTGTAAATAGGTAATTCAAACTTAATCTCAAGATTTAAGTGAGGCACATTAAAGTCATTTTTTCCATCAAGTTTCTTTTACTTTTAAAATGTAGATTGTAAAGAACCATCAAGATAAGACGGTGAAGATGGTGGAGTTTTAGGAGGGTCCTCACCACCTCCTTCTTTTTTACCTTTAGCATGAGATGGACCACCTTGTTCACTTCTCTTCCGATCTTGATAAATATCCTCCGCCATTGTTTGCATTCTCCTAAAATATTTAAGAAATTCTCCTTCAGATGGGATTGAAGAAGTTTCTTCTTCTCCTTTTGGTGAAGCCATTCTTCCTCTTCTTGAACCAATTCTAGGTCAAATTATTCAAGTTCTCCTTCACCAAACTGCAACCTAGATATTTTTAACATTGACAAACTCACAATGCAATGGTTAAGCTGCTATGATACCAAAATTGATCTGAAATTTTGGGATCTTTTTAACCATAGAAATTGCATGTGAAATTTGTATCTTAAAAACTCATAAAAAGGATTTAAAAGATGAAATTTAAGTCCTTAAAACATACACATAAGAAAATAAACAATATGCAAACCATGAAATTGATAGACATCAGATGATAATGAAGTTCACCCATGTTGGGCTACGTCTCTGGGCCAATTCCAATGAGAAGGTTGATCTTATTATGTATTCAAAAGCTTACGTACATGAGTTCTGGAAAGAATTATAAGTTTTGTTAGTCAAAATCAGACACAAACAACACCACTACAATACTCTCAAAATTTCGAGAAAAATGAATATAAACTCAACCGGGTTTCCCTTAGGCCTCCTCTGGCATGCAAATCGAGACGAACTCTTCCTGCAAGTGTACGGACTGTACATATTTCCCACCTCAAGAATCATTCCCATTAATGATTGTACCAACCTCAATATCTGTGCATGCACTCAGTATCGATATATGTGCAACTTGTTTTCTATGTGTATATGTTTTTTTGTGGCTCCAAACATGTTTAAATAGGGGCTTTAGGAGCTTTTTTGGAGGGCCACACATCACTTTTTAGTCCATATTCGCACCTTCAATTTTTAAATTAAATTCATCACTAACCATTCAATGGTTGGAATTTGGACCAAAGTTAAGACATTGTAATGTTACTCCAGATGTCATGGGATCCATCCCCATCGACTATGTTTTATGTGTTCCATTTGTGTATTTGTATTGGTGAGTTGGCTTGTGATTGGGCTTTGCTTCAGTGGTTTCATTGATGGTGGCACTTCGTTGTTGGACTGTTATGTGGCAATTTAGTGATAGTTGGCATTGCTCCATTGGTTACATTGGAATATGACTTGGTTTCCACATATACGGACTTGGTATTGGACATGGGATTGAGGGCTAATCCCTCAACCTCGCCCTTTTTCAACTTTATATACAACATGCACACTATAAGGGTAAGAAACACTTGTGGGAAACATGGTTAAGTGGGATAGATAGAGGCATTGATGGAGTTATAGTTCAGGGGTTCGATCTCTGCAACAACCATTTTTTTTTATAAGCAGTGCAACCACTTGCCAATAGGGATGCCACGTGGTAGACCCTGATTGGTCCATGTAGATGTTGATTTTACCCCTTGTCAACCTATCATTGGTCCATATATCTGCCATGTTTCCTCCAAGTGACCTCTTTGATCTAGGAGGATATTGGTGGCCACCCACCTATTCCACTTGGACCCCCACCATTGTTTCTTTCAGTTTTCCAGTTTCCTTAATTGTAGCACAATTTANTCGTTTTGAGGCCCTAAACAACGTTTTTTCAGCATCGAATGGTCGGGAAAATATGAGTATGTTTTGAACTTAATATTTGACATTTATGGATGTAGTCCTTAAACAGATCTTTCTAACGATGTATCATGCACGACAAACGGAGGAAGTATGCTAGAGTTACGACCCCGAGAAATTCATGTACCAAGTTACCCAACGGGGACCACATTCTAGCGTTTCACCTCCTAGGGTTAGGTTTTTGGATGTGTAGGGTTTCCATTGTTTCTCAATAATATATAGGCCTTTGAGCCCCATTGTAACACAGAGTTCAGAGGCATGTAGCTGCCACATCTCTTCTCAGAGATAAGCTACCAGTACTCTAGCTAGTTTATTTCCATTATGTATGTAAACAAGTTTCAGTTATTGATTAATGAAATGAAATGTTATTTCCACTGCATATTTGTTTCTGTGGTTATTTGTGTATTCTGTTGTATTCCTTCATAAATCCGGATCAGTGGTATTAAAGCAAGATGCTCTTTCTCGATCCTTCTTTGCATGTCCCCAATGAGGGTGGGGTATAAAGAGTTAGGGATCGATCTAGTTGAACCTTTGCAAGATCAGCCTCACAAATCCCGACAGCCACCCATGGGGGATGAGAAGAAAGATGAGGGTGCAGAAGATCCTATCAAAATGTTTCTCTAGGAGGCCCTTGAAAAACAAAGGAACGCGATGATGGATAACTTCACCCAGATCCTTCAACGACTTCCCATTGGCAGCGCATCTGCATCTAGCAGCCACTCTAGAGGTGCAACCCCTTTTAAGGTACAAGTAAACTTTGACATTCCCATATTTGATGGCCGAATAGATGCAGACACCATAGATAGATGGTTGAATCTAGTAGAAGGATATTTCTCTGTTCATGACTTTTTTGACCGGGAAAAGATTACTTTTTCTCTACTCAAAGCTGCCCCCCATGTCAAGGACTGGTGGGAAACCTACTGTTAGAGAAAGGATGAGGAGGAACCCTCTATGTTCTTAGTTGTACCCACTTGGAATTATTTTTGAGATGCCATAAAGGGACAATATTATCCGGTGGGGAGCTATGAGGACAAGTATATACAATGGACTATGCTGCGGCAGCAAAAGAGATCAAGATGTGAATGAGCTGACGAATTTGTCCCACACCCTGTGCACCAAGTTCGGTATCAAATATTCAGAGAAACATTTGGTGCTGAAGTACCGTAGTTGTTTGCATAGATACATTCAAGAGGAAATGGAGTTCCTCAACATCTCCTCACTTGGTACGACATACCGGTATGCTGCCAAAATTGAGCAAAAATTCGAACAGAAAAAGCGAGACTTTAGATCTACGAATCAGAAGCAAGGGAAAGGTGCCCCCAAACCATAGAACCAAGGACACATCCAAGGCATGGAAAATCAAGAAATCTTTCCAAAGCCTCAAGCAAAGAGCAACACTGCAAATCCAAAGAAGGAAGAGGGAAAGCGGTGCAAGTTCCATAAGAGCCCCACTCACAACACAAGTGAGTGTCGAGCCAAGCAGTCACTAGTGGCCGAGATAGAGGCTTCTGAATCAGATGCATACTCTAACACTGAATCAGAACCCGAGAAGGGGAATGACAGAGTGAAGAATGTTATAGATGCAGAGCCCAATGCCACCGTTTCTACCATGAAGATCCAAAAGGAAGAACCAGAAGTTTCAGAGGAGGAGGAGCGTCTTTTCCACTGGAAGATGTGGGTTAAGGGTTCCCCGCTACAGTTCATTGTCGATAGTGGGAGCCAAAAGAACCTGATTTCAGCAGAGGTCGTGAAGTGGTTGGGTTTCCTGACCACATCACACCTACAGTCGTACACCATCAGGTGGCTTCACCAAGGACGGGATCTCTGTGTCAGCCAGCAGTGTTGCCTTCCCTACAACATCAAGCCCTTCACCGATGAGGTATTATGTAATATTGCTCCTCTTGATGTTTGTGATGTATTATTAGGTCAACCATACTTATGAAAGAAACATGCTGTGTATGAGTCTCGGCCTCATGCTGTTATTATTATGTTGGGAAATAATTTGTACAGGATACCAGAGGTACCACCTCCTGCCGCTATCTCTTTGGTTACTGCAAAACAATGTAGCAAGCTCATTTCCAAAATCGAGAAGTTTGTTTTCTTGATGATCCACCCTCAGGGCAAGGAGAATATCATGTCCATGAACTCCAGACAGGGCCCCTCCATACAACAACAACAAATGGACAAGGTCATGGAGGAATACCAAGACATATTCACCTCACCCACCGGGGTGCCTCTCCACTGTTAGGTCAAGCACCCCATCGATCTGACCCCATGTGCAATGCTTCCCAATGGACTGATCTATCAACTCTTTGTTCTAGAGAATGATGAAATCAAGAGGAAAATTTAGGAGCTGCTGCAGAAGGGTCACATTCGGCCAAGTTGATCACCCTGTGGGAGCCCGATTGTGTTGGTACAGAATAAGGATGGGACTTGGAGACTTTGTATTGACTATCGGGCACTGAACAAGATCACAGTCCGGAATAGGTACCCGATCCCATATATTAATGACCTCCTGGACCAGCTTAAAGGGGAAAAATATTTTAGCAAGATCAACTTAAAGTCTGGGTATCACCAGGAACCGATCAAACCGACCGATGTGTGGAAGACTACCTTCAAAGCCAAGGAGGGCCTTCTTGAATTGTTGGTCATGCCTTTTGAGCTGACAAATGCTCCCGCAACCTTCATGAGACTGATGGATGACATCTTGCAACCATTCACCAACTCATTTGTAGTAGTATACTTGGATGACATCCTGATCTTCAGCCAGACTTAGGAAGAGCACCTCCACCACATCCAACAAGTCCTCCAAACATTGCAGTAGCACAAGTTGTGTGCCAATTTGGAAAAGTGCACTTTTGGCATGACCTAGGTTTAGTATCTGGGATACATTATTTATGAGTGTGGGGTACATGTGGATCCAACCAAGATCCAAGTCATTCAGGATTGGCCAGCCCTAACTACTCTAACAGAGCTTCATAGTTTTCTGTGCCTTGCTAATTTCTATCGCAGGTTCATGTTGGGATTCTCTCATATCACTTGGCCCTTGAGTCAAGTCACCAAGGGAGGAGCGAAAGAAAAATTCTTTTGGTCGGAAACTCAACAGAAGGAATTTGCAGAATTGAAACATCGCCTCTGATGTGCCCCAGTGCTCACATTACCAGACTTACAACAACCATTTGAGATCGAGACAAATTCCTCTGACTATGCTATTGGGCTAGTCCTTACTCAACAAGGGAATCCAATGGCATATCATAGTGAGACACTGTCCAACACAGTACGCAAATATCCCACTTATGACAAAGAGATGTATTCCATTGTATAGGCTTGCCGACAATGGAAGCATTACATTTTGGGGAAAGAAACAATCATCCACATAGACCACTGACCCCTGCAGTTCATACAGACACAAGGGAAGTTATAGAATGATCGCCATCAGAAGTGGTCCACATATCTACAACAGTTTCATTTGAAAATAAAGTACAAGGGAAGCACCAATAATGTTGCAGAATACCTCAGCCAACCACCAATCATGGCAATAACTGTTATACCAAAATCCTGTCACCATCATGTGATAAGACCTTTGACATACCTACTTGCCCTGAATCCTAGCTTCTGGAGTGAAGACTAAATGGTTTTTTATCAGTCTGCCATACAAATTCCAGCACCGCACATGCCCCTTTGTCTAGGAGTGGTACCCCTGCTCGGACCGCCTTTCACCTGTGTTCCATAAGCGGTGCCACTGCCTGTCACCCTTGGTCCATAGGCAGTATTACCAGAACCACTCTTTCATAGAAGGAGAAGCGTGATACCCTGGGTAAAAAGGGAAAAATAGAAGCTTCTTGAGGCTTCTAGATGATAAGCCTCGAGATATCCCTTATCCCTACTGTTGTGGGTTGGTTGAGCTCGAGATCCCTCATCTTAGGATCTTAGAGGCCACCTCACCCACTAATTTATCAACCATCTCTATCCATTAAATCCCTATAAATATGAGCTCATAGCCATGGTTGAGGGGAGAACATTGAAGGTAATGTTATGTTGTTGGACTGATTCTTGGCCCAAGATCATTTGGAGAGAGCGTAGAGAGCTAGAGTCAGAGCTTTTGGGGATGAAGAGCGGGTTTCATGGAGATGCATGTCAACACTAAGGATTGGTTGTAAAATTCTTCATATTTCTAATGCAAGTTTATTTTCTGTACCATATATATTGTTTATGTTTGATTTCATATATATATTGTTAGATTCCTTAGTCTTAGTCACTAGCATAGACTAGTAGATCATATTCTGGTTGCTTTGATCTGTTTCGTGTTGAACTCTTTTGTCGGTACATAGGTGAACTATCAAATCCTTGCATTCCAGATGTCTACAGCATCTAGGGAGAGTTATCAACCTCTGTGATCTATTTGTTCTGGATCTGAACCATTCAGACCAGCGGAACGCCTTGCTGTCCGCAGGAGGTGAAATATTTCGATCAACAAATCTGGCGACTCCGCTGGGGAGTAGTTGTATTCAGTTGTTCTGATCGTCCTCAGTCTACAACTCTTGTCCGAATCCAGGCTCAATTTTATTCAACTCTTTACAGTCAGATTTACTTTCTGATTTGTATTTTTTGGGTTTGAAATTTCTAGATCTGTTCAGATCTAAGTCATTTCAGTTTTTTATGCTCTGTTACCACTTTCAGATTGATAGTATTTACCTTGATCTAGTCTTTTTTTGATCTGATCCATCGTTCTCTTTCTTGTTTTGGCCATCTACAGGGAACCGCGACAATGCTTTGTATGAGGAGAGGTGCCACCGCTTGAACACAGTGGGTAGTAAGCGGTGCCACCACCTGTATCCAGTTAGCGAGGAGCGGTGCCACCACCTGTATCTGGTCAGCGAGGAGCGGTGCTGCTTTGGAAATGCTCTTACAACACCTACGAAGCGCGGTACCAAGTAGGCATCAGTCCAAAACTCTTTTTCCTCTCTTTTCTTTGTAAAAATTTGGAATTTTTATTGCTTTCAGTTCTGTTATCAGGCTTGTGTTATTGAATTTGATGTCTATGGCTTGCTTCTTTGATGGTTTAAGATTGATTTTGAGTGGAATTTCAAAAATTTGTTTAGTCTTTTTTATCGTTCATCCACTTATTGCTTGTTGGTTGTGATTAAAGAAGGATTTCTTGTTTTCTGAAAGTTAGGGTGTTTATTGAACTCTCTTTTCATTGCATATATTGAAAGAAGAACACTAGATTAGCTTCTAGATTTCATTTCTTGCTTGCATAGTAAACTTCTTTTTCTTCCCTTCAAAAAAGAAAAGTTTTGCTTGAGATTAGGACATCATATTTGAGCGTTGGATTTGGGTTTTCTAATTGTCTTCATAAGCTTTCAAGACCTTTATGATATTTCATCTCTCATGCATATAGGACTATCTCAATCAAAATAAAAATAAAAATGGTAGTTTTAAGTTAGATTTGCTTATGTTTTTAAGAAATTTGAAAAGTTAGAGTGCATTGGCATATAGGTGTGCTTGGTGTTGTTCTTTTACGAAAAGAGATTCTCACCCTTCCCATTTGCTTTCGAAAAGAAGAACTTGGTTTGTATAAGTGTTTGCTTGTATTTGATTTGGTGTTCATGACTGTTGATTGGAATGATTTTTGGTTTTGAAACAAACAGAAAAAAACACTCTCTTCCCTCCCGTAAGTAGGCATATTGAACGATAAAGTGAATATTTGCACAAGCATATTGCATGGTTTTACTTTTCTGTCAGAACATCATGCATTCACCTAACCATACAAGTTAAAATTAATGGTAGTTGTAGGTTAAAATTTATGTAGTAACTTGAGTGATAGGTTAGAGACGTATTCGGGCGTCGTAAAATGTAGGATCTATCATTATTTGTCAGCATTACATTCCGGGACTCGCGCAATTCTTCCACATAGCATCGGTATATCGAACGGCCTTTCGCGTACCCTTGAGGTATATAGAAAGGTACTTCACATACTCGATTGTATATCGGAAGGCCCCTTGTGTACGGTTATGCATTAGACAGCACTACTACTGATTCGAGCTCCCACGTACCTTGAGTATATCAGGAGACCCCACTAGGGTACCTTATATATCTGAGAAAATCCCTTTGGTCATCTTGTTTGGAGCCATACACCGAAAACAACATTCGGGGAGATTACTACGCACGTACCCTCGAGGTATATCGCGAGTGGCACCGGCTTGACAATCCTAGTGAGATACCTGACTTTTGAACTCCTCCTATCATTTTAAGTCCGCTTGTTTTGACCTATAGTTCGAGTAGGGAAGTCTTTTGGTGTGTTTTTTCTAGATCTTCATACCCCAGGTTTAGAAGGAAATCCAATGGAAGCTATCGACCAAGGAGCTGCTACCACCTCCCAAGTGGGAGATAATGTGGTGGTGGAAAGTGGAGTACCATATTATTCACACTCACCCCCCTTGGTCCAACAGCCTTCCCGAGAGGATTCATTGTTCCATCCTCCCGCAGAAGGTCATGATGACGATACCCATCCAGATTTTGGTCCTAATGCTCCTTTTTGGGAGACACCCATTGAACAGGCCATTGCCTCATTTGGCACCCATGTAGGTTCTCCTGAAAGTGAAGAAGAACGCAGGCAATACCGTGCTGCTATCCTCTATGCATAGGAGGTAGAAAAACAGATTGAAAACCTATTAGGTCGTTCACCAATTCATTCCACATTCCTTCCTGTGGGATATCGTTCACTAGCTGATTCTATGAGAGCCATTGAACTGATTATAGATCGTCCATTAACAACCCACAACCCAGGTCAAATTTCCACCCCTCTCACCTCTTATGTTATGTCCGTTCCAAATCCTCCCAGGTCTTTTGCATCTGGGACCCAACCTTTAATTCCTATTTCTTCAGTACCTTTGAATGTCAGGGGGCAACCCCCATCATGACCTATGTTATCCGAGACCGGAGTTGTACCTAGTCAAGAGCATACCTCTAACATAGAAACATCTACAGTTTTTGTCCCTCCCACCCACACTAATGTGGTAAATCCCCCATCTAGTTCAGGGCAGCCCTTGGGGGCACAACCTGTTTCCATTCAGTCTTCTAGTGGTTATGGTTATCAAATACATGTAGGTAATCATCCATCTAATCCTACTAGAATTCCATTCCCTAGCAGTACTTTTACACCATGGGGGTAGCCATGGTATTACATGCCAGCCATGGGAGGGATACCCATACATACTGCGGGAGGTGAGGGAGGACCACCTTATGGAGGTCCTCTTCATGGTCCTGGTCGTCCTAGTGGTACTAGGGGACCTGGTGGCTTTCCTCCTTATGGTTCGAGAGGGTCTAGTGGCCCTCCACTTAGTGGTTCCAGTGGCTCTGGAGTTTTTCTACCTCCTGGGGGTTCCAAAGGGTCTGGTGGTCCACCTCCTAGTGGTCCTGGTGGTCTTGGTGGTCCCAGTGGTCCTGGCAGTCCCAATGGCTCTGGTGGTCCTCCTCCTAAAGGCCCCGGTGGTCCTAGCGGTCCTAATTCTAGAAATCAACCCCCCATGGGTGGATTTGCCAGTAGTTATTCCTCACAGCAACCTGTTTATCAGTCTACCTATGGCCCTACTGGTACTTACATGCCATATCAATATTACTAGTATGTGCAGCCCAATAGATAGTTACCTTTCCTTGCAACTTTGGACTTGCCTGATTTGTCCAAGTTGATTAATGATCCCATTCGACACAATCCCTCGTGGCCTCCCATTCCGGTAAATTTACCATAGGACATTCCAAAATTTGATGGGAAGCAGGGTGAAGATCCACAGAACCATGTTATGACTTTTCATTTGTGGTGTTCTTTGAACTCCCTCATGAATGATTCCATTCGGTTACGACTCTTTTAGCGAACTTTGACCGGTACGGCCACAAAGTGGTATATTAAACTCCCACAACATTCATTTGTGGATTTTGGCTCGTTGGGAATCGTATTTCTTACGCACTTTCAAATCCCTATTCGTTATGAAACGGGCACTGGTCTTTTAACCTCTCTATGATAGAACACCTCCGCCCACATTTCTGATCATATTCATGAGTGGAGAAGGCAGAGAAGGATTATTAAGGCCCCTATTCCAGATCAATTGTTAGCTGATTGGTTCACTAAGTCCTTGTTTCCTCCTATTTCCTGAGATGTGGTCATGGGCAGTGTCGTTACCGAAGAGCAGGATATTAGTCGGGCTCAGTACCTAGACTTGGTCTATTCCCAATCCGGGACTCTTTATGACCTGATTCCTCAAGCTCCTCGCCCTAGCACTGACCCTGCCAAGCCATCAGCAGAAGTACCCGTTGATGGGATTGTTGGTTCAATCTAGTCCCCATCCACAACGAAACCTACCAAGCAAACCCAAACTGCTACTCCTTCGACTCCCAAGGTTTCTACCAAGGTCAATTCTATTCAAACTACTCAAACCTCGACTAATAAAAAGAAAGGTAAAAATTAAAATAAAAAACCTGGAAACCAGCAGGAGACCCCACAATCAACCAATAATGACAACAACATAGGGAAAAGCAAGGCTAAATACCCTTGTCTATTATGTGGTGGTGACCACTTCTCAAAGGAGTGTCCCCATCGAGATGAAATCTCCCAGTTTTTGAAGTCTCATCCTGCACCTGCAATACTTACGGATCCCTTTCCCTCTCAACAACAGCTGGTAGACCACTTATCAAACCAGGGTAGCTCTAGTTCATCAGAGGAAATTCGTATGATGTCCTCTGATACCATCCATCTGCAAACTCGAAGCCAAAATTATGATAAACCCACAGATAAGAAAGAAGATCAATCTTCTTTAGGGAAAGCTCCCTCTACTAGTTCTTCGGAATCCTCGTCTACTGTTCCCTTGTCTATGAGAAGCCTACTCTCGACATGATTTTTCACCCACCAAAGAGTACTCTTTGGAAGGATGTCTTTAATCCCAATGCCCGAGCTGCTCAATTCTATAATGTGGTTGAATATCTCTCTCAAGCACCATGTGTGATGTCTACCTTAGAGGTACTCCAAAGTTTCCCTACACAGTGCAAGAACTTGTTGACCGCATTAGGAGCTGTAGACCCGGATAACACTAACTTGATTCACTTCAATGTTGAGAACTGCAAACCTATATTACCACATAAACTTGCTTTTCAGATCATTACGAAAGTAGTGGGAAAGAAAGTCTTTCGGATGGTACTAGATGAAGGAGCTTCGACCTCGGTGTTATCTCCAACTTGTTGGAAAGTTCTTGGCTCTCCCGAGCTTGTTACATCACCTACGACCCTTAAAGCCTTTGATGGACGGGGTTTCCAACCCCATGGCCTCATATCAGCCCTCGCGGTTGAGCTGGGGAGAAAAACCGTTTCCATCCAAGTAGAAGTGGTAGATGCCCCTCTAGATTATAACCTCCTTTTAGGAAGGAATTGGTTCTATGCCATGAATGTTGTTGTTTCAACAGTATTTCGAACAGTCCAATTCCCGCATCTCAAGAGAAATGTTACCATTGACCAGCTTGATTTCTATACGTCGGATGTTACTACCTCCACGGCTAATAACATCCCCATGTTAGGTCAGTCCCCTCCTCCTTACTAGTTGATTGGGGTAGGTTTGTTAAAGGATTCATCCCTTATGGGGATTTTCCCCTCCACTCCTCCTAGCACGGATACCGTGCCAGTACATATGATCACTTCATTTGATATTGAGCCTCAGGGCACAAAGGTTGTTGAGTCCACCTTGTTGAGCCCACACGAAGCTATGTATGACACCATTCAAACTTGCTCCGATGATCACACTAATGACATTCATTTAGTGGCCTCAGATCCTTACCATTTACTATACTGGTTAGAACCTTCTCTTCCGATTCTAGACTATCTCTCTGAGACTTTCCCTTCCGATGAATCCATTATAGAGATCATGAATACGGATGAGCCCATTTGGGAGGATCACCATCATAGATCCATGTTCCTCCCCAATACCAGTTCGGGCAGCCATGATTTTGCATCCTTGTTTCCTACTGATATTGTCAACATTCTGCAAAGTACTATATTGTTGCAAGATACAGATTCTGAAGGAAACCTTTGCAACATTACTCAGATGAACCCAATTGACATATCAGCTAGGCTTGATGTTATTAAGCATGTTCATGTTGGGCAGAACTGCTCCACAGATGAATCTGAAGCATATAAGGCACTTTTTAAGGAATTCCGTGATGTTTTTTCTTGGTCTTATGAAGAGATGTCAGGGATCGACCCTTCCATTGTGGTCCACGAGATTAAAAATTATCCCACGACTAAACCTATCAGGCAGAAACTTAGGCAAGTCCATCCTAGGAAGGCCGCAGCTATTAACGTTGAGATTGAGAAACTTTTGAAAGATGGTTTTATTTATCCTATACCTCTGATGGAATGGGTATCGAACGTTGTCCCTGTCAATAAAAAGAAGGGAACCATTAGAGTCTGCATCGAGTTTAGGTATTTAAATAAATCTTGTCCCAAGGACAACTTTCCTACCCCACGCATTGATCAGATTATCGAAAACTGTGCTAGAAGTGTCATCTTTTCATTCATGGATGGCTTCTCCGGCTACACTTAGATTGAGATATTGCCCACCGATCAACATAAAATGGCATTCATTTTCCCATGGGGAACCTTTGCATATAAGAAGTTACCTTTTGGCTTGCAAAACGTTGGAGCCACGTTCCAGTGTACGATGTCCTATGCGTTTCACGACATTAAACATATTTTTGAACCATGCCTTGACGACCTCTCTACTCATTCACAACGACGGGAGGACCATCCTGGTCATCTTAGAGACATATTCCTGAGATGTAGTCATTATAATATACGGCTCAATCCGCATAAATGTGTGTTTTGCATTGAGACGGGACGTCTACTTGGATTTGTGGTATCCAAATATGGCATCCAGATCGATCCTTTGAATATTTCCACTATCATTAATCTACTAGCCCCAACCAACATTCTTGAACTCCAAAGTTTGCAGGGGAAGGAAAACTTTCTCCGCCGTTTCATGTGCAATTTCGCTGAGAAAACGCACGGTTATATGTGTCTCCTCAAGAAGAATACTCCATTCTTTTGGGACAAACAGGCCCAATGCGCATTTGATAGTCTTAAGTACGCTCTGACTCATTCACCCGTGATACACCCCCCAGATTATTCAAAGGATTTTCTCTTGTATATTGCTGCCTCCGCTACTACCATCGCCATGGTTTTAGTGCAGGACAATATCCATAGTTAGGAGCATGTGATTTATTATGCCAGTAAGAATCTTATTGATTTTGAAACCCGTTATTCACATGTGGAGAAGCTAGCTTTGGCCATGGTCATTGTTGTGCAAAAATTTTGTCACTACATTCTGCTTCGCACTACCACTGTATTGGCAGACCAGAACCCGATGTACTACATTCTGACTCGTCAGGTACTCGGGGGCAAGTACTCCCATTGGATCATCATCCTTCAGGAGTTCGATCTCGAGCTTTCCAAGGCTACATCAAAGAAATCCTTGGTTTTTGCCGAGCTTATATGTGACCTTCCCTGTGCTACCACGGAATCTGAGCCCAGCAGGGATAATTTTAGGGGCGAATTTTAGCCCAGTGGGCTATTTTTCCATGTTTTTCTCCCAAAAAAGATTCGCCATTTTGCATTTTTTGAAGCCTTGTTTCACCCAATTTTGATGGGGTAAATTTTTTTCACCCTAAAAGTCGCCAAATTATTATATAAACGATATAAAATCCTTGGAAATTAAAATATTTTTTGAAAAATATCGCCAATCATTTTATAGATGGCGTTTTAAGAATTGGTAATATTCGCCAACATTTATACACTTTTAAATAAGTAAGGTTCCTTAAAATCATCCCTGGAGCCCAGTGATTCATTTCCAGATGAATTCCTGTTCCTAATTAGCACTATTGATCCTTGGTATGGAGATTTGCTGATTTATCTCTAGACCCAGTGTTTTCAGCCGCATCTATCTCACGATGATCATCGCTGCATCTGTCACCATGCGAAGTACTACCTTATCTTGAATGATACCTTGTATAGACATGGGATCGACTCCATTCTTCGGCGATGCCTCACTCATGAGGAGGCTAAACACGTGCTGAATGATTGCCACTCTAGAGCATGTGGCGGTCATTTATCTGGGATGGCTACAGCCCATAAAATCCTTCACGCTGGCTATTTTTGGCCTTATGTCTTCAAAGACTGTCATGAGGCTATTAAGAAATGCCCTCCTTGCCAACATTTTTATCCCAAAAATCACACCCATCTTGCTCCGCTTCACCCCATCATTGCTGTTGTCCCTTTTTCTAAATGGGGGATTGACTTTATGCATTGTAAGCCTACCTCAGCCGGGGGGCATGGTTACATCATCGTAGCCGTGGATTATTTCACAAAATGGGTTGAGACCATGCGTACATATGCAGAAAATGGTAAGACTGCCACTCTCTTCTTGCTCAATCACATCATAGCTAGATTTGGAGTTTCGCAGTCCATCGTCACTGATCACGGATCTCATTTCTGTAATCAAATGATGGAGGAATTGAGTGCCAAGCTAGATTTTCGCCATGAAAACTCTACGTCGTATTATCCACAAGCTAATGGTCAGGTAGAGGCCATTAATAAAGTTTTGAAAACTATGCTTTGTCGGATGGTTGGAGATCATAAATACAATTGGCATCTCGTTCTTTTTTCTGCTCTTTGGGCTTATCGAACTTCCGTGAAAACAACAACTGGTTTCACTCCATTCGAGCTTGTCTATGGACTTGAACCTGTCTTGCCGATCCAATGTCAAATTCCATCTTTACAACTCATCGTCGAAATTCTCCCAGACACTTCCACAGAGGAAGCAATATTTTTGTACTTAAATAACCTTGATGAGACTCGTAGAGATGCTACCTTGGCTAATGAGGCACATAATAAACGCATCAAGGCATAGTACGATAAATCCATCCAGCTTCGTGTTTTCAATGAGGGTGACCTAGTTTTGACTTATGATCAGAGATACGACAAGCTAGGAAAGGGTAAGTTCGAGACCATGTTGTATGGCCCTTTCGTTATTTCCAAGGTGTTAGAGAAAGGATCCTATGAGTTAGTTGGTTATGATGGGATCCCTTTGGGGCAACCTCGCAATGGGTTGTCCTTGAAAAGGTACTATGCCTAGGTCTTCTTGGATGGTATCTTGTATATATGTATATTGATTGACTTTCAGTGTGCTTTCATTATTTTCAAGATGGTTTTGAGTTTTGGTGTTCGCATCTGTTTATACTGTGTTTTGTTCATGCAGATGGCTTTCTACGGCTTCACTGATGGTGCTTACCACCACACCTTGAATCTAGCCTCGGTTGCTTGGGTTCTCTATTCCCCAGCCGAAGATTTGGTCAGTTCAGGAGCGGTCTGCTTAGGTTACGCTACTAATAACATTGCTGAGTATGAAGTAGTCATCGGTCTTTTGACTGAAGCTGCCTCCCAGGATGTCTGTGATATAGTAGTTTTGATGGACTCTCAGCTCGTGGTTTGTCATTTAAACCATATCTACACCATTAGGAACCCAATGCTCCTTCACCTCTTTCGGAGGGTACGTTTGTTAGAAAGATCATTTGGAACCATTACATATAGGCATATCCCTAGGGAACATAATGTAGTTGCTGATTCATTGGCTAATTACATCCTAGATTGGCATATTGCCCATTCATGACGTTAAATCAAACATGGTACATTGTAAATAAACATTTAAAGACACATAGAACTTATAGAAAATGATTTTTTTCCATTTGAAGCATATAAACACCATGTAAAAGTCTATATATATATATATATATATATAAGAAAACGTTTTACAAAAAATAGGTCCTGAGACCTCATCTGAAGTACATAGGCTTTCAGGAAAAATCATCATACAAAAATTCCAAAGCTATTAGCTTTCAGTATACATGTCTCATCCACTAGTGGTGCTCATGATAGCACATCACTGCTCGAGCCACCCTGCGTAGTAGCTTGCTGAATCGGCCTGGTACTCCCACCGTAGATCTCTAATATCTAGTCAGGACATCATCTATGCCAACATCTGGGATGTCCAGATTCAACCTCTCTAATTTCTCCTCCAGCTCCCCAATGATATCATCACCCTGTGGCATGAAGCGAGCTCTGGCTTGCCTGTCTAATGGAGATGTTCCTCTAGGCCTCGCTGCTCCAACATTTGCATGAAGACAAACAGGTCTCATCATTTATCATAAAAAAATATAAAACATAAAAAACGTAAAAACATTTTCCATTTTTAGGGTTTCTTGTTTCTTACCGATGTCACCCTACTGCCCTCCGGGTGGGAGTGGTAGGTCAAGATCACCTGTAAAATCTGTGCCTGCATAGGCATAGTCCTCAACCATGACCATCTGATCCCGTAGCCATCTGAAGAATGCATCACCGAACTTCACTCTACCCCTACCCGCTCCTATGCAAGCCATGAACTGGACCCACCTCAGCACTTGGGGGTCCCGTGCTCTCAGACTCCAGAAATTCACCTAGGGCATCATCTGGGGGACTCGCTCGAAGAAGAAACAAGATAAAATGGAACCAAAGTCGAATTGCTTCAGCTCTGCCTATCGGCATTTAGTCAGCTGCTCCTTAAAGATTGGAAGCAATGCTTCCACCCAGTTGAACACCGTAGGTGCCATAGCCTCTAAGGCATACAACATATGTGCCCTGGAAGCCTGATGTACACCCTGGATCCCTTCCAGCCTTTGCATGGTGAACATAAAAATCCATAGAGCCTTGTCTGTCACTACCCTGATGGGGATTTTCTTCCCCAATGAGCCTGTACCTGGTACATAGTGTCGATCTATGAGCTCTCTGGTGGTAATGTCCCCACCACGGGAACATGTCAGTGAGATAGGGGCACCCCGTCTCGATAGGCCAGTCAGGAAGTAGATGTCCTCTACCTCCACTGTAAGTATATGTGCCCCCACCTCGAAATACTATTGTTCTAGATTCCACATTCTCAATATGTGTTCCAGTAGTCTCTCGTGAGACACCATGCTCGGTGTACGGAAGAACTTTAAAATCCCACAGTTTCAGAGTGTGGAAATACAAACCAGATTCCTTTCAGTAGCAACATCCTCATCATCATGTGTCCTTTCCTTCCATATCACCATATTTTGGAAGCCTAGACCTACCAAAAACAACAATGGTATGTATCAATATCATCTTTGAGTCATTGCAAATCAAAAGAATGAGTAAATTTTTTCCATGTCATTGGTTTAACTTCTCCATGGATGGCACCGCCTATTCCCCATTGGAGACAGGCGGTGGCACCACTTGTCCACCATGTTCTTGGTGCGGTTATCGGTTGGTACCGCCTATCTCGCAAGGGGTAGCCACGGTGCCCGCTAATTGGATTTTAGGGATTTCCAAATGGGCCTAAAACCCCACCAAATCCCAAAATAAAATCTATGAAATGAAATATAAGGGCCTTAGTTGTTACCTGCAACTGACGAGACTTAAAACAGACAGTGGAAACTGCCGGTATCAGCTGTGCAAGATCTGTCTAAAAAATGCTCCAAGTGCTCTCTGCTAGAGGTAAATAGTGAAATGTTATTTTTTACTATTTGCTTGCCTTATATAGACATTTTTGGGTCTGACTTAGTATATTTTTGATATTACATCATATTCTGGTCAAAATCTATTTGTCATAATCCCCTAATGTTGATTTTGGATGCATTTAACACTTGTTTATGAGTCCTCTGCTAGTTGACTTTAGTAAAAGCTTTGGAAAGTTTGTTTATGGCTTTTTCGTACTTTCACAAAACAGAAAAGGTCATTGAGCATTTATTACGACACTTTGTCATGCTCATTAAAATCTAGTATCAAAGTTTCGAGTCCAGTTCAAGTTTCTTTCCAGGCTCGTAAAATACGACATTGTGTAAAGAAATGTCGTGGAGTCTTCTTTTTACATCTTCTTTTAGACTCCTTAAACATGAAAAGATAGTCGAGTCCGTTTCCGAATCTTTCCAGGCCCGTAAAAAGTGACATTGTGTAAAGAAACCGCATGGAGTTCTCTTTAAACCCTTTTCAGTCTCCCTAAATACGAAAAGATTGTCGAACGATCTTGTCTTCTTCACGTTCGTTAAAGTATTTGAAGAGTCATCCGTCCGACAGTAGGTTGTCTCTTTCTCGGTTCGGACAGGACTATTTACGAGAAAGGAACACTCCAGCCAATCATGACTGGAAGAGTTCTCTAAGGTATGATTTTATACTTTTTCGGGCCTTAGAGACTAAATCATACGAAAAAGGACCCCCATGGAGTCTTCTTCCGTATTCATTCAGACTCTCTAAACATGAACGATACTAAGTTTTCTTTCAGTGGACTCGTTTAATTAAACATTGAGAGACCCGTTTTGGGAACGAACCCCTCCTCTCTTAGGTTTGGAAAACATATGAGACTGGAATTGTCTTCTGACAAGCTATATCGAGTGTTTGTTATCCTCTTTGAACTCATAAAACCGAAAAGAGGAACTCATCGATCATGATGGGGAAAATGGGACAGGGAATCATTTTGCAAATAATGGCAGTTGTTTGTCATTACCTTTGAACATGGCACTTTTCTGCACAATCATGTCAGTCAATTGGGTATTCAGCTGATCTCCATGATGATCCACTTTCATGAGTCATGCCAATCCTTTGAGTCTTTCAAAAAAATGCATTGTCCACTGTCGCATTGTGTATATGTCCTGTCTAGTCATGCTACGAAGTCATTTTGTCATGCCGCCTAATGTTCAAAGGGGATCTGAAGAAGTATTACCTCTACAGTATACACAACCTTTGTGTCAGTATCTTTGAGTCAGTCATATGGTTACTACATTCACGTCATTCCAGAACTATGTTCTGAGTTTTGTGTCATCGATGTGGGACTCATCATGGCCCTCCTTCGACGAGGCTATTCCTATCGACATCAGCTCATCATCCAGGAAATAGTCTTAGAAACCATATTTAGTACCTTGAGATCTGTATGCCTTAATGAAAGATTCTCTTGCTCTTGACATAGGTTCACATCATTGAACTTTGATCGATAGAATCGACTAGGTGTTCGACATCAGGACATCTATTTGCACTCAATATATTGTACTAGGGTACATTGGGAATCATTGACATTAATGGTGATCTCCCTCGCACTTATTAACAGTTCACATCATTGGCTGGTAATCAAGTGGTTTCTACCATGTTCAACTATAGATCATTGTAATCACATGGATAGAATTGTACTTTGTGGAAGGCAAGACGAAGACCCTGGGTATTTGTTTAAAAGCGCTCATTTATTTTTCCCCAGGTTGTGATGGAGTTTTGTATATCTAGCATGGATCCACATTTGTATGGTCATGCCTATGCTCAAATTTGCGTCTGTATGACATAGATCTATGTTGTATGTCTGGTAGCTATGTATGAGTTTGAGTCCTCTATCACATGGATCTACACTGTATTCTAGTAGCCATGCTTGTTTATTCCACTCATGGATCTTCCTTGTATTGGTCTGCAGCTATGAGTTTGGTTACTTGTGTCTATGAGTCAACATACTGATGTACTACATATGCCTACTTGACTGCATACTCCGATCGAGCCAACATTTTCATCTCCTGGAAACGAATTGTTCTCAAAGCTCTCATTTATCGTATCACTCTAAGACTCATGCTTTGGGGGGCAACCTGTTATACGGAAATCCTGTCACCATCATGTGATAAGACCTTTGACATACCTACTTGCCCTGAATCCTAGCTTCTAGAGTGAAGACTAAATGGTTTTTTATCAGTCTGTCATACAAATTCCCAGCACCACACATGCCCCTTTGTCCAGGAGCGGTACCCCTGCTCACACCGCCTTTCATATGTGTCCCATAAGCGGTGCCACCACCTATCACCCTTGGTCCATAGGCAGTTATTACCAGAACCGCTCTTTCATAGAAGGAGAAGCACAATACCCTAGGTAAAAAGGGAAAAAGAGAAGCTTCTCAAGGCTTCTAGATGATAAGCCTCGAGATATCCCTTATCCCTACTGTTGTGGGTTGGTTGAGCTCTAGATCCCTCATCTTAGGATCTTAGAGGCCACCTCACCCACTAATTTCTCAACCATATCTATCCATTAAAGCCCTATAAATATGAGCTCATAGCCATGGTTGAGGGGAGAACATTGAAGGTATTGTTATGATGTTGGACTGATTCTTGGCCCAAGATCATTTGGAGAGAGCATAGAGAGCTAGAGTCAGAGCTTTTGGGGATGAAGAGCTGGTTTCATCGAGATGCATGTCAACACTAAGTCTTGGTTGTAAACTTCTTCATATTTCTAATGCAAGTTGATTTTCTATCCCATATATATTGTTGATGTTTGATTTCAGATATATATTGTTAGATTCCTTAGTCACTAGCATAGATTAGTAGATCATATTCTGGTTGCTTTGATCTGTTTTGTGTTGAACTCTTTTGCAGGTACACAGGTGAACTATCAAATCCTTGCATTCCAGATGTCTACAACATCTAGGGAGAGTTATCAACCTCTGTGATCTATTTGTTCTAGATTCGAACCATTCAGACCAGCCAAACACCTTGCTGTCCACAGGAGGTGAAATATTCTGATCAACAATAACCACCGTGATCAACTCTTGTGGGCATGAGACTTCTGATTGGTTGCTTCTCTATAAGAGCGATCTAGAATTTAGCCACACATACCAGACACTCTTGGAGGGAAACCAAGTTCCAAAATTTCACCTCTAGGATGTGCTACTATGTCACATGGGACACCTTTGTGGTCCTTCAAGCGAGCATGCCAAGATGATTTGGGAAGTGCACTACAGTCAGATCAATGGGAATTTTGAGGTCGAGAAAACAGTGGTAGTACTGTAGAAGTATTTTTATTGGCCAAACCTTCGACAGGACGTCGAGAAATACATCCGATCCTGCACTTCCTGTGCCATTGACAAACCATCCATCAAGAATCAAGGCCTCTATACTCCATTGCCTACCCCTAGTCGACCTTGGGAATCCATCTCCATGGATTACATGTTGGGCCTTCCTTCTACTAAGCATGGCAATGACTGTGTGTTTGTGTTCGTTGACAGATTCTCAAAGATGGCCATAATGGTGGCCTACAAGAAGAATATCACAGCAGAAGCCACTGCTAAACTCTTCTTTGAATGAGTGTGGGTACACTTTGGGATCCCACAGTCTATAATCTCAGACCGAGACAGCAGGTTCCTTAGTACATTCTGGTCTAACCTATGGTCAATGCTAGACACCAAGCTCACAAAGTCCACAGTTTTCCATCCCCAAACTGATGGCCAGACAAAGGTCATCAACAGGATGATCGTACACATTTTGTGCATGTGCAACTCAAAGCATCCATGCACATGGGATGAGATCCTCCCCTATGTACAACACAGCTATAACTGGGCCCTCCACAGCTCAACCAACCACAACCCTTTTCAGGTGGGCTTGGGATTCCAGCCACTATGTCCCATTGACGTAGTGATGCCATTTGCAGCTACTGAGGATGATTTAGCTCATATCCAGTCTGAAGTTTCCAAGGAGAACAACTTCATTGAGTGCATTCAGCACATTCGCCAACAGGTTCATGACATATCAGACAGGTCCAATGCTAAGTACAAGCAGTGACATGATCAACATCAGGTGCAACACAAATTCTAGGTGGGTGACAAAGTGTGGCTACATTTGCAGAAGGAGCGCCTCGCTGGACCCCACCGCAAGCTTCTCCCACTCCGATATGGGCCATACACCATCACCAAAGCTATCGGGGATAATGCCTTTGAGCTCAGTATTCCACCATTCCTTGGTCTGCACCCAGTATTTAATGTGGACCACCTTCGGCCGTACTTTCCACCTCTACTAGACACATCATACATGGTAGAACAACTCACACCAACAGAGTTAAACCCCAACTGCATGGAACAAGCCACAACTGATCAGATTATGGACACATATATTAAGAACACCCACCAGCAGAAGATCCAGCTATATCGAGTTGTCAAAGCTGGCCAACTCCTTCACCAGGGAAAGTGGCTCACCAGGGACCAAGTTCAGTAGAAGTTTCCTCATCTCATGGACGAACTCAACGCAATGGGGACCATTGCTTCCTAAGGGGGGGGGAATGATCTAGGAGGATATTGGTGGCCACCCACCTATTCCACTTGGACCCCCACCATTTTTTTTCAGTTGTCCAGTTTCCTTAATTGTAGCACAATTTACTATTTTTGGCAGTTTTTGGGTCCTAAACGACTTTTTTTCGGCATCGAGTCCTTAAACATATCTTTCTAACGATGTATCATGCGTGTCAAACAGAGGTAGTATGCTAAAGTTATGACCCCGAGAAATTCATGTACCAATTTACCCAACGGGGCCCACATTCCGGCATTTCACTTCCTAGGGTTAGGTTTTTTGATGTGTAGGGTTTCCATTGTTTCTCAATAATATATAGGCCTTTGAGCCTCATTGTAACACAGATTTCAGAGATAAGCTACCAGCACTCTAGCTAGTTTATTTCCATTCTATATGTAAACAAGTTTCAGTTATTGATTAATGAAATAAAGAGTTATTTCCACTGCATATTTGTTTCTGTGGTTATTTGTATATTTTGTTGCATTCTTGCATAAATTCAGATCACTCTTATAGGGTTTCCATGTCATCTCCTTGCTGATTGTACATTCCAACTGTGCCTGCCACGTGGCCCCTTTTTCCATTTTTTAACCAATTTTACCTTTTTGTCGATAATCCAAAACCCCATAACTTTAACATCCGAAGCCGTTTTGCATGAAACGAAGATTTCCAGAAAGATATTGATGATATATAGACATCAGTAAGATTTTATTCATTGTTTGAAGACTTTTATTTTAACCAGACTTTTGAGATCCTCCTCGATCAGATTCAGATGGATCATTACAATTAATGTGTATAGAAATGCATTCCTCTATGAAGGACATGTTTGAAGGACTTATAACGATGACATAGAAACTAGTGACTATGGTAACTCATTAATGATTGTATAGCTTTGATCATATCTTGCATGAGGGTTATGCATAGTGCAACATATTCCCTTGGAACACTTGGTGTTTGGTCACTACTGGGGCATGAAATATGCAAGAGTCCATTGGTGGATGCTTGGTTATCTTTTGGGTTAGTCTAAGGCAACTCGGGTGACATGTCATATTGTTAGATATAGGTTTGGATATTTACCTCTATTGAGTTCATAATAATATTATGATAAGAGGTCTCATCAATTAGGTTGGAGACTACTGAGGATGTGACCTTATCTATTGGGGGTTACCCATTTGTTATTGGTTTTCTATAATTCCTTACTAAAGGAAGACGTTATGAAAAAATTAAAGCATTGTTTATTGGGAAACATTAGCCCCTTATGGGGAATTGATACCCTAACAATCCACCATCTCTTTAATTCTTTTGAAATTAGTGATTTGGGGACAATGGTGACTATAATTCCCAAACTCACCCCATAATGTGGAAGGTAAATCGGTCCATGTGCCATTTTTGTGTCCTTGTTTTGATTGGTTGTTGTTATGAGTGCTTTGAGTTTGGTTTCACAAAATAGCATTTCCTCTATTATTATTATTTGATTTAGGGTTGTTTCCCCCTATACCTTATAATGGGTTTTGTCCTTTTTTTTAAATTTTATTTTTCACATTATTTTGTGGATTGGATGGATTTACCGTGTTCAATTGTTCAAATGCTCATATTTGTTGAGTTGGTGAAGGTTAGACAAAGTTGACACCAACATGTTTTGATGAGTTTTATGGTGTTATGGGGGAGGGTGGGTAGGAAATTAGTTGGTTTCCAAGGGTAATATATATTTATTTGTCATAGTATAGAACATTGATGTGTTTCGACTATTATGTGGGGGATTATATAGAGGGACTAGGCTATTAATGTTGATGTATTTGTAACTTCGGAATGTATTCATCCGTATATCTTATGTATTGTACCCCGATGTTTATTCTGGTATGTGTATGTAATGTATTTGAGTCATGTCATGCCTCGATGTTCCTATCGGGAGGTTCTATAATGTAAACAAGTCATGTCAATTCATTGTGGGTAACCCTCCTATTGGTCAAGGGTTAAAGTCCCCGCAGTTGTGGGGCCCTAGGTTTATTATACTATCCTAGAGAATTTGACCCTAGGTGAGTCATTTTAAGTCGGATCAATAGTCCCCACTGTTGTGTTAAGGATAACCCTCCTTGTTGGTCGGAGGAGACAAAGTCCCCACAAGTTGTGGGTAACTAGGGTTATTAGACACTCCTAGAGATGTCAGCTCTAGTAAGTAATTGTTAAGTGAGGCCGACATGTTGGAGTGGGATTCAAGTGAATGAAAGAATATAAATATAGAGTGAACCTCTCTATTTATCACACACACACTCACTCATTGGGGCACATGAGTGAGAGAGAAGTTGCTGGAACAAGAGAGAGACTACTACTGTCGGGAGATCATCTTTATGTTTTTGGGTTTTAATTTTGGTGTTGATTCTATCTCTGAGAAAGTTGTGGGGTTTTCTCCTTTATGGTTTCCCCGAGGAAAATTCTTTGTGTCTCTTGTCTCTTCTGTTTTATTGTTGTGCATGTTATTCTCTCAGTTAAAGATCCTAAGATCATTATGCTAGCTTGAATGATAAAAATCTAACATGGTATCAGAGCTAACCTGAGAAGAAGACATTGTGCATCTATAGAAGCTAGGGTTTCTTACTTTTGGGTCTCTCTCTACATTCCAATAGCAAAAGTATGCTAGTATGACTCTCCATTGAAGGGCGCATCTTTCTGTCGAAGCGAAATTCGATTCCGAGCATTTTCAGTTTTTGGTGCGGAAATTAGGGTTTCTTACAAAAGAGGAATTTTTGAGTGATCCTGCCATAGGATTTATCTCCTCATCAAAATCGAATTTTAGAAACCTGGGTCAAGTTTTTTTGTTGGGTGAAACTCCGGGAAAGTCAAACCCCAGTATGACCCCGAGAAGGAAAAACCCTAAATACTAAAACTGATAAGTTTTGGTATATTCTCTATATCTTGGGATTGGAGAAGGATCAAGAGCTGAAAATTTTACAGGACAAATATGAAATCCTTATTTACACTTTATCCAAAATTCATCCTCATATTCACTACATTATGGGAGATATGATTCCGCCAAGTTAGGGTTCCAGCCTCTTCCAGGATTCATCCCTAAACAGGACACCTGGGGAGAATTGCTATATCTTGGACTACAAAGGTCCAAAATAAATTTATGAAGATTTTCCAGAAAGGGCATGGACTGTAATTTTGGTGGTCTGAGCTTTAGACCCAGAAGATGAAACAGTGACACATGGACTTCCATACAAATTCATTGTTCTCAACAGTCCTGTAGCAGGCCACCTTGGGAAAATGATCATAAGTACCAATTGGTGAAACCAATTCTTATGAAACCTATGGTGTTGAAATAGGGATAGGAAAGGTTACCTCAATGTAAATTTTTAGACACAAAGGAGTAGTAATTTTGGAGATACCACAGAAACAGTAACAAGAATTTCTGCAGATGAAATTGGAAAATAAGGGCTTCCCTCCACTGTTTTCAAAAAAGGAGTACATTGGACAGCTCAACTTGAAGAGATCTATATTTCTATACAATCATATCTGAAAGATTCCAAGTTTTGAAAATTAGGGTTTCTTTGACAAACCCTAGATCAGCCAGCTCTGGAACCAGGACAGACACCTCAAATCGGTAAGATCTAATCTTTTGCTATTTTCATTTGAGGTTCTCATTTCAAAGTGATCTATCACATTAGCTTGATGATAAGCTTGGTGAAGTTGACAAATTCCAAGCATGGAAGTATATGATCTTTCTGAATAAAATGAATTGGACACCTACTTGAGTAGAGAGGTTCCAATTCCAGAGGAAGATGAGGCTCAAAGCCTTACACAAGAAGAACTTGGTCAAGGCCAAGAAGATAATTGTTGATTCAATCACGAAACAACTTGCACCACAAGTGTATTCCCTAAAGACACCAAATATGTTTGATTCCTTGACCAAGCTATTTGAATGGAAGAACATGAATCAAAATATGACCTTAAGAAACCAGTTGAAGAATGTGAAGATCTAGAATGCAGAGACCATACAGTCATACTTTACAAGGGTCTCTCAAATCAAAGAACAACTTGAAGTGGTAGAAGAAAAACTGGAGAATGCAGAAGTGGTGATATCCACCTTGAATGGTCTCCCAGGATCATGGGATTGATTCATTTGAGGAATGTGTGCCAGAATGAAGTGATTACTTTCAGCAGACTCTGGGAAGAAGAAGAAGCTCGACTCATAAGAAGAGAAGAGAAGATGGTAGCAATTGAAGATCAAGCTCTCACCATCCAAAGAAGATCCCTCAAGCGATGAGGAATATGAAGAACTCAACTCTTGAATAACCTCTTATCCACCTTAGCATTTGGATAAGAAACGATGCTATTATGAATGAATAAGATGATGAAGTTGAAGGATCAAGAAGGAGTCCACCCATGAAACAAATAAAGATAAGTATTCAATTGTCATTTCATGATATTGTTTTGTTATGCATTTGTTTATATTCAGTTAATGTATTATGCATCATAGAATGTTTGCTTTAATGACAGTATACTACTAATATGCATGTGATGGGTAAGTATCTCATGGTGCTATACAACTCTCCATTGCTGCTTATCTAGAATGAAACCTCTTTGCTGACATATTGGATTAGTGCACAATCTCAATGTTGTCCTGGTAGAGATGGAAGGAATCTAGAAAGTTTCAGTGAGATATGGATGAATGTTGTATTGGCTAAAATAGTTGCATGATCACATATTTATGCATAAGAATTTTCCATTATGAATATTCCTTATGAAATGTTTCTAACCATGCAAATGCATTTGACTTGTAGGAAAGATCGCATACATAATCACCTACAAGAAAAGAAGAATGAGACTTGTTCCGAAGAACAAGTGACGATAGTTCAAAGATGAAGAATAATATGACAAATGCAGCAACATCATTGATGCAGAACCTTCCAGCCATGAAGAAGTAACCAAGAAGAAAGGGAAGACCAGTTCCAGAAGAATGATGTCCAGGATGCAGTATCGATACATGAAGGGAATTTTTGTAGCTCCATCATGCAATAGATGGAAACATCGTGGGATACAAGGAAAGATTCGTAGCACAAGGCTTCTCACAAAAACAAGGCATAGAATACAAAGAGACATTTATCGCCAGTGGGAGTTGAGACACATGACAGGCAGAATCATGTGTGCAAATAAAAGAAGTCCTTGTATGACCTCAGAAGAAACCCATGGGATAACACATACATGAGGAGCTTGATGAATATATGAACCTTTTCTACAAGGTTGATAAAGGATGACAAGCTCACAGATGGGTGCAAGAATAATGCTTTCAAATATAGAGGATCTTGGTATCCAGTGACCCTAGATGGATACAAATAATATTAGTAGCAGAGGAAGCTACTTGTCACTCCAATACAGAATGTTCCATTGCATAGAGTATGAAAGACAGAGGAAGTATGATGCTTCAGAGGGAGTGACTGTAGAAGATCCTAAGGTTTGACATGGTATGACAGGATGAATAGATTACTGATGACACTAGGCTTTACTGGGAGTAAACTAGATTCCAACCTTTGCTTCAAGGTTGAAGGCGGAAGACCAGTGATACTCCTGTTATGTGTCGATGCGCTATTTTCTAGGCATGGAGGTGTGGCAGCATATCCCTAGAACAAGGGAAGTATGCAGTAGAGATCCTAAAGAGGTTCAGGATGATGGACTGCAAGTCCATGACCACACCTATGGCATCGAACATGAAGCTATTGAGTGTTGCTTCATCAAATACGGTTGATGCCACGATGTATCGTCAGATGATTGTGTTATATTTTTATCATTCAAGCTACCATTATGATCTTAGGATATTTAACTGAGAGAATAACATACACAACAATAAAACACAAGCACAACACAAGAGACAAGAGACACAAAGAATTTTCCTTGGGGAAACCATAAAGGATAAAACCTTGCAACTTCCTCAAAGATAGAATCAGCACCAAAGGAAAAACCAGAAAATAGTAAGATCATCTCCCGACGGCAGTAGTCTCTCTCTCTCACTCACTAAGAGAGCTTCTCCTCTCTCACTCATACGCCCCAATGAGAGAGAGTGTGTGTCCTAAATAGAGAGACTCACTCTCTATTTATATTCTTCTGTTCACTTGGAACCCACTCCATCATGTCGGCCTCACTTAAAAATTACTTACTAGAGCCAACATCTCTAGGAGTGTCTAATAACCCTAGTGCCCCACAACTTATGGGGACTTTGCCTCCTCTGACCAATAAGGAGTTTTATCCTTAACACAATGGTGGGGACTATTTCCCTGACTTACAATGACTCACCTAGGGTTGACTTCACTAGGATAGTCTAATACCCCTAGGGCCCCACAACTGTGGGGACTTTAACCCTTGACCAATAAGAGGGTTACCCACAATGAGTTGACATGACTTTCTCATTATAGAAACTTCCTGAAATAAACATTGGGGTATGACATGACTCAAGTACATTACAATACATCCCGGAATGAACATCGGGTTACAATAGATAAGAAATACAAGTGAATACATTCCAAAGTTACAATTACATCAACACTCCCTCTTAACTAGGAAGGTATTCTCTCGACACAATTTATCAGCACAAGTCTTCTTCTCTCGTCATCTGCATCTTCAAGTCTTCTTAGTATTTAAGTCATATTCGTCTTCAAGTCATCTTCATCTTTGGATCTGGATCATCACTTGATCTGGACATCATCACTGGATCTGGATCATCATTGCTGGATCATCATTACTGGATCTGGATCATCACTCGATCTGGATCATCACAGCTGGATTATCATCACTGGATCTGGATCATCACTCGATATGGAACATCATGGGTGCTATCTCATGATTCTTCTCATAACATGAAGTTCTACATAGCCAACCCTTTTTCATTCTAGTTGTAGGCCTAGCCTCCATGTAGGTCTTCTTCAGCACTTATATCTAACCTACTCATCAGAAAGGCACAACACTCACATCCATCCAGGCGGGAACACATCCTACCACAATGATGGAGGGTCTCTGCACTTCCATCCAGGCTAGAACACATCCTACAACAATGATGGAGGGGCTCTACACTTACATTCATCCAGGCTGGAACACATCCTACCACAATGATGAAAGGGCTATGCACATACATTCATCTAGGATGGAACACATCCTACCACAATGATGAAAGGGCTCTGCACTTACATTTATCCAGGATGGAACACATCCTACCACAATGATGAAAGGCCTCTACACTTACATTCATCCAAGCTGGAACACATCCTACCACAATGATGAAAGGGCTCTGCACTTACATTCATCCAGGCTGGAACACATCCTACCATAATGATGAAAGGGCTCTGCACTTACATTCATCCAGGCTGGAACACATCCTACCACAATGATGAAAGGGCTCTGCACTTACATCCATCCAGGCTGGAACACATCCTACCACAATGATGGAAGGGATTGCACTCATATCTAATCTTGTAGGAACCAATCCTACAGTCATACCAAAATGGCCCCCAGTCCTCGACTGAGCTACCTGGTAACTAACCAGGTGCCTCCATTCTCCTAGAGAATGGTAGTTTCCCTTACATCCGACCTGCTCATCGGAATGGCCAACACTCACATCTGACATGGGAGGAACCTAATCCTTTAGCCATGACAGAATGGTTCAGCCCTTACATCTGATCAAGTGGGAACACATCCCTCTATCACATCAAAATGGCTTCTCAGTCCTAGACTGAGTTTTCTTGGTAACTGAACAGGTACCTCCATTCCAAGAATGCCAGTTTACCTTACATCTATCCTACTCGACAGAATGTCCAGCACTCATATCTGACATGGAAGGAACAATTCCTCTCACCATGACCGAATGGCTCAGCCCTTACATCTGACCATGGAAGGAACCAATCCTCTCACCATGTCAGAATGGCTATGGGTCTCATCACTTTCTCTTGGAGGAAACCTCGATCTGGAGAAAACCAAGATTCTCCCTGAAGTACTTGAACTTCAGTCTAGCCAATGGCTTCGTCAATACATCAGCAATCTATTCCTTCGTCGCAACATACTGGAGCTTCACTACTCCCCTCTGCACCATATCCCTGATATAGTGATACTTGATCTTGATATGTTTCGACTTGTCATGGAACACCGAGTTCTCTGACAACTTCACACGACTCTGGTTGTCGCAATGTATGCAAGCAGCATCAACAAGAGATCAAATAAATCAGACAGTAGCTTCCTTAGCCATACCGTCTCATAACCAGCTAAACAAGCTACGACATACTCTGCTTCAGCTATACTCAGTGCCACACAGGATTGCTTCATGCTAAACCAAGATATCACATCTGATCCCATACTGAAGCAACACCCTAAAGTGCTCTTCCTATCGATGGCACTGCCTGCCCAATCTGAATCAACATAACCCTCCAAGTTAATCTTCTAATTTGCATCGTACTTGAGCCCATAATCAACTATACACCTCAGGTACCTCAGAACATGCTTTGCAGCGATTAATTGAACATTTCTCGGATCTATCATGAACTAGCTCAAGGTGTTCACAGCAAAGAAAATGTCTGGTCTCATGTTCGTTAGGTACATCCAGGACCCAATCATCTGATGATACATTGTAGCATCAACCGACTCTGATGAAGCATCGCTCAATATCTTTAGTTTTGATGCCATAGGTGTGGCCATAGCCTTGTAGTTCATCATCCCAAATCTTTTCAGGATCTCTACTGCATACTTCCCTTTTCCAAGGAAGATTTCATCCATATTCTGCCACACCTCCATGCCTAGAAAAATAGTACATCGACACATAATAGGAGCATCACTGGTCTTCCGCCTTCAACCTTGAAGCAAAGGTTGGAATCTGATTTACTCTCGGTAATGCCTAGAGTCATCAGTAATCTATCCATCCTGTCGTACCATGTTGAACCTTAGATTTTCTATAGTCACTTCCTCTGAAGTGAAGCATCATACTCCCTCTGTCTTTTGTACTCTATGTACTGAAACATTCTGTATCAGAGTGACAAGTAGCTTCCTATGCTACTAGTATTCTATGTATCCATCTAGTTTATAGAATTTCATCTTCAACCTTGTAGCAAAGGTTAAGATCTTCATCAATCTCATCATGTATGTGTTTCAATTCTTACTGGCTGCAAATGTCTCTTCGTAGTCTATGCCTTCTTTTCATGAGAATCCTCGTGCTACGAATCTTGCTTTGTATCCCACGATGTTTCCATCTACTACATGATGGAACTACGAACTTCTCTTCAGGTCTCGATACTGCGTCCTAGACATCATGCTTCTTGAACTGGTCTTCTTGGTTACTTCTTCATAGCTAGAAGGTTCTGCATCAATGATATTGCTCCATTCGTCATACTATTCTTCATCTTGAACTGTCATCACTTGTTCTTCGGAACAAGTTTCATCCTTCTTTGCTTGTAGGTGATTATGTATGCGATATTTCCTACAAGTCAAATGCATTTGTATGGTTAGAAACATTTCATAAGTACTATTCATACTGGCAAATTATTATGCATAAATATGTGATCATGCAACTATTTTAGCCAATACAACATTCATCCATATCTCATGAAAACTTTTCTAGATGCCTTCCATCTCTACCAGGACAACATTGAGATTGTGCACTAATCCAATATGTCAGCAAAGAGGTTTCATTCTATATAAGTAGCAATGGAGAGTTGTATAGCACCATGAGATACTTACCCATCACATGCATATTAGTAGTATACTGTCGTTAATGCAAACATTCTATCATGCATAATACATCAACTAAATATAAACAAATGCATAACAAAAACAATATCATGAAATGACAATTGAATACTTATCTTTATTTGTTTCATGGGTAGACTCCTTCTTGATCATTCCACTTCATCATCTTCTTCATTCATGACTTCATCATTTCTTATCTCAATATGGATAAGAGGTTCTTCAAGAATCGAGTCCTTCATATTCCTCATTGCTTGAGGGATCTTCTTTCGATGGTGAGAGCTTGTTCTTCAATTGCTCCCATCTTCTCTTCTTCTTCTTCCTAGAGTCTACTGAAAGTAATGACTTCCTTCTGGCACACATTCCTTGAATGAATGAATCCCATGATCTTGGGAGGCCATTCAAGTTGGGCATCACCACTACTGCATTCTTCACTTCTTCTTTTACCGCTACAAGTTTTTCTTTGATTTGAGAGACCCCTGTAAAGTATGGCTGCATGGTGTCTGCATTCTAGATCTTCACATTCTTCAACTGGTTTCTTAAGTTCATATTCTGATTTCTGTTCTTCCCTTCAAATAGCTTGCTCAAGGAATCAAACATCTTTGGTGTCTTTAAGGAAGACACTTGTAGTACAAGTTGATTCGTTCCTGAATCAGCAATGATCTTTTTGGCCTTGACCAAGTTCTTCCTGTGTAAGGCTTCTAGCCTCATCTCCCTCTGGAACTGGAACCTCTATACTCATGTAGGTGTCCAATCCATTTTCTTCAAAGAGATCATATACTTCCAATCTTGGAATTTTTCAACTTCCCCAAGCTTGTCATCAATCTGATGTGATAGATCACTTTGAATGAGAACCTCAAATGAAAATAGCGAAAGATTAGATCTTACCGTTTTGAGGTGTCCGTCCTGGTTCCGGAGCTGGTTGATCTAGAGTTTGTCACATAAACCCTAATTTTAAAAACTTGGAATCTTTGAGATATAATTGGATATAAATATAGATCTCTTCAAATGGATCTTTCCAATGTGCTCATTTTCTGAAAACAGTGGAGGGAAGCTCTCGGAACAGGAAGCCCTAGTTTTCCACTTTCTTCTACATAAATTCTTGTTACTATTTCTGAGGTATCTCCAAAATTACTGCTCCTATGTGTCTGAAATTGTTTATTAAGGTAGCCATGCATGTTCCTGTTCTAACACCATAGGTCTCATTAGAATTGGTTTCACCAATTCGGACTTATGGTCTTTTTTTCAACGTGACATGTTACAGGACTGTTCAGAACAGTGAAGTTGTACGGACGTCCACGTGTTATTGGTTTATCATCTAAGTCTAAATCTTGGACCATAGAAATTAAATTCCATGCCCTTTTTGGAACAGCTTCATAAATCTCATGTGGACCTGTGTAGCCCAAGATATAGCAATTTTTCCTAGGTGTCATGTTTAGGGATGAATTCTGGAAGAGGATGGAAGCCTAAATTAGAGGGTTCATATATCCCAAAATATAGCGAATATAAGGCTGAATTTTGGACACCGTGTAAATCAGGATTTTCTCTATGGCCTCTGTAATTTTCAGCTCTTGAAACATTGCCAATATAGGGATCTAGCGAATGTACCAAAACTTGGCAGTTTTTGGTATTTAAGGTTTTTCTAGCTCGGGGTCAAACTAGGGTTTGACTTTCCTGGAGTTTCACCCAACCAAAAAAATTGATCCAAGTCTCTAAAATTCGGTTTTGATGAGGAGATCAATCCTATTCTAGGCTCACTCAAAAATTCCTCTTTTGTAGAAAGCCCTAATCTCCACACTGAAAATTGCAAATGCTCGAAATCGAATTCCGCTTCGACAGAAAGATGCGCCCTTCAATGGAGAGTCATCCTAGCATACTTTTGCTGATGGATTGTGGAGAGATACCCAAAAATTAATAATCCTTAGATTAAGAGCTCTGATACCATGTTATATTTTTAACATTCAAGCTATCGTTATGACCTTAGGATCTTTAACTGAGAGAATAACATGCACAACAATAAAACACAAGCACACCACAAGAGACAAGAGACACAAAGAATTTCCTCTGGGAAACCATAAAGGAGAAAACCCCGCAAATTCATCAGAGATAGAATTAGCACCAAAGGTAAAACCAGAAAACAGTAAGATGATCTCTCGACAGCAACAGTCTCTCTCTCTCTCACACTGAGAGAGCTTCTCCTCTCTCACTCATGCGCCCCAATGAGTGAGTGTGTGTGTGTCTTAAATAGAGAGACTCACTCTCTATTTATATTCTTCCATTCACTTGGAACCCACTCCATCATGTCAGCCTCACTTAACAATTACTTACTAGAGCCGACTTATCTAGGAGTGTCTAATAACCCTAGTGCCCCACAACTTATGGGGACTTTTCCTCCTCCGACCAACAAGGAGGTTTATCCTTAACACAATGGTGGGGAATATTGCCCTGACTTACAATGACTCACCTAGGGTTGACTTCACTAGGATAGTATAATAACCCTAGGGCCCCACAACTGTAGGGACTTTAACCCTTGACCAATAGGAGGGTTACCCACAATGACTTAACATGACTTTCTCATTATAGAAACTTCCCGGAATAAAAATCAGGGTATGACATGACTCAAGTACATTACAATACATCCTGGAATGAACATCGGGTTACAATAGGTAAGAAATAAAATTGAATACATTCTGAGGTTACAATTACATCAACACTCCCTCTTAACTAGGAAGGTTTTCTCTCGACACAATTTATCAGCACAAGTCTTCTTCTCTGGTCATCTGCATCTTCAAGTCTTTAAGTCATCTTCGTCTTCAAGTCATCTTCGTCTTCAAGTCATCTTCATCTTCAAGTCATGTTCGTCTTCGGATCTGGATCATCACTCGATCTGGAAATCATCACTGGATATGGATCATCACTGGATCTGGATCATCATTACTAGATCTGGATCATCACTCAATCTAGATCATCATGGCTGGATCATCATCACTGGATATGGATCATCATTGGATCTGGATCATCACAGGTGTTATCTCATGATTCTTCTTGTCACAGGAAGTTCTATAGAGACATCCCTTTTTCATGTTGGTTGTAGGCCTAGCCTCCATGTAGGTCTTCTTCAGCACATATATCTGACCTACTCATCAGAAAGGCACAGCACTCACATCCATCCAGGCGGGAGCACATCCTACCACAATGATGGAATGTATCTGTACTTACATCCAGGCTGGAACACATCCTACCACAATGATGGAGGGGATCTGCATTTACATTCATCCAAGCTGGAACACATCCTACCACAATGATGAAAGGGCTATGCACATACATTCATCCAGGCTGGAACACATCCTACCACAATTATTAAAGGCCTCTGCACTTACATTTATCCAAGATGGAACACATCCTACCACAATGATGAAAGGCCTCTGTACTTACATTCATCCAGGATGGAACACATCCTACCACAATGATGAAAGGGCTCTGCACTTACATTCATCCAGGCTGGAACACATCCTACCACAATGATGAAAGGGATCTGCACTTACATTCATCCAAGCTGGAGCACATCCTACCACAATGATGAAAGGGCTCTGCACTTACATCCATCTAGGCTGGAACACATCCTACCACAATGATGGAAGGGCTTGCACTCATATCTGATCTTGTAGGAACCAATCCTACAATCATATCATAATGGGCCCCAGTCCTTGACTGAGCTACCAGGTAACTGACCAGGTGCCTCCATTCTCCTAGAGAATGGCAGTTGCTATTACATTCGACCTGCTCATCGGAATGGCCAACACTCACATCTGACATGGGAGGAACCTAATCCTTTAGCCATGATAGAATGGTTTAGCCCTTACATCTGATCAAGTGGGAACACATCCCTCTATCACATCAGAATGGATTCTCAGTCCTAGACTGAGTTTTCTTGGTAACTGAACAGGTACCTCCATTCCTAGAATGTCAGTTGCCCTTACATCTATCCTACTCGACAGAATGGACAGCACTCATATCTGACATGGAAGGAACCAATCCTCTCACCATGACAGAATGGCTCAACCCTTACATTTTTCCATGGAAGGAACTAATCCTCTCACCATGTCAGAATGGCTATGGGTCTCATCACTTTCTCTTGGAGGAAACCTCGATCAAGAGAACACCAAGCTTCTCCCTGAAGTACTCGAACTTTAGTCTAGCCAATGGCTTCATCAATACATCAGCTATCTGTTCCTTTGTTGCAACATACTGGAGCTTCACTACTCCCCTCTACACCATATCTCTGATATAGTGATACTTGATCTCGATATGCTTCGACTTGTCATGGAACACTGAGTTTTGTGACAACTTCACATGACTCTGGTTGTCTCAATGTATACAAGCATCATCAACTAGAGATCAAATAAATTAGACAGTAGCTTTCTCAGCCATACTGCCTCATAATTAGTTCAACAAGTTGCGACATACTCTGCTTCAGCTGTACTCAGTGCCACACATGATTGCTTCCTGCTAAACCAAGGGATCACATCTGATCCCATACTGAAGTAACACCCTGAAGTGCTCTTCCTATCGATGGCACTGCCTGCCCAATATGAATCAACATAACCCTCCAGGTTAATCTTCTAATTTACATCATACTTTATCCCATAATCAACTATACCCCTAAGGTACCTCAGAACATGCTTTGCAGCAATTAAGTGAACATTTCTCAGATCTATCAAGAACTGGCTCAAGGTGTTCATAGCAAATAAAATGTTTGGTCTTGTGTTCATCAGGTACATCAAGGACCCAATCATCTGATGATACATCGTAGCATCAACCGACTCTGATGAAGCATCGCTCAATAGCTTCAGGTTCGATGCCATAGGTGTGGCCATAGCCTTGCAGTTCATCATCCCAAATCTTTTTAGGATCTCTACTGCATACTTCCCTTGTCCAAGGAAGATTCCATCCATATTTTGCCACATCTCCATGCCTATAAAAATAGTACATCGACACATAACAGGAGCATCACTGGTCTTTCGCCTTCAACCTTGAAGCAAAGGTTGGAATCTGCTTTACTCTTAGTAACGCCTAGAGTCATCAGTAATCTAGCCATCCTGTCATACCATGTTGAACCTTATATTTTCTGTAGTCACTCCCTCTGAAGCGAAGCATCATACTCCCTCTGTCTTTTGTACTCTATGTACTGAAACATTCTGTACCGGAGTGACAAGTAGCTTCCTATGCTACTAGTATTCTATGTATCCATCTAGTTTATAGAATTTCATCTTCAACCTTGTAGAAAAGGTTAATAACTTCATCAATCTCATCATGTTTTTGTTTCAATTCTTACTGGCTACAAATGTCTCTTCGTAGTCTATGCCTTATTTTCGTGAGAAGCCTTGTGCTACGAATCTTGCTTTGTATCCCACGATGTTTCCATCTACTGCATGCTGGAACTACGAACTTCTCTTCAATTCTTGATACTGGATCCCAGACATCATTCTTATTGAACTAGTCTTCTTGGTTACTTCTTCATAGCTAGAAGGTTCTGCATCAATGATGTCCCTGCATTCGTCATATTATTCTTCATTTTGAACTGTCGTCACTTGTTCTTCGGAACAAGTTTCATCCTTCTTTGCTTGTAGGTGATTATGTATGCGATCTTTCCTACAAGTCAAATGCATTTGTATGGTTAGAAACATTTCATGAGGAATATTCATACTAGAAAATTCTTATGCATAAATATATGATCATGCAACTATTTTAGCCAATACAACATTCATCCATATCTCATGGAAACTTTTCTAGATTCCTTCCATCTCTACTAGGACAACATTGAGATTGTGCACTAATCCAATATGTCAGCAAAGAGGTTTCATTCTAGATAAGTAGCAATGGAGAGTTGTATAGCACCATGAGCTACTTAACCATCACATGCATATTAGTAGTATACTATCGTTGATGCAAACATTCTATCATGCATAATACATCAACTGAATATAAACAAATGCATAACAAAAACAATATCATGAAATGACAATTGAATACTTATCTTTATTTGTTTCGTGGGTAGACTCCTTCTTGATCCTTCCGCTTCATCATATTCTTCATTCATGACTTCATCATTTCTTATCTCAATATGGATAAGAGGTTCTTCAAGAATCGAGTCCTTCATATTCCTCATCGCTTGAGGGATCTTCTTTCGATGGTGAGAGCTTGTTCTTCAATTGCTCCCATCTTCTCTTCTCTTCTTCTTCTTCCCAAAGTCTGGTGAAAGTAATCACTTCCTTTTGGCACACATTCCTTGAATGAATGAATCCCATGATCCTGGGAGGCCATTCAAGGTGGACATCACCACTACTGTATTCTTCACTTCTTCTTTTACCGCTACAAGTTGTTCTTTGATTTGAGAGACCCTTGTAAAGTATGGCTGCATGGTCTCTGCATTCTGTATCTTCACATTCTTCAACTGGTTTCTTAAGGTCATATTATGATTTATGTTCTTCCCTTCAAATAGCTTGGTCAAAGAATCAAACATCTTCGGTGTCTTTAAGGAAGACACTTTTAGTACAAGTTGATTCGTGACTAAATCAGCAATGATCTTCTTAGCCTTGACCAAGTTCTTCTTGTGTAAGGCTTCTAGCCTCATCTCCCTCTGGAACTGGAACCTATATACTCATGTAGGTGTCCAATCCATTTTCTTCAAAGAGATCATATACTTCCAGTCATGGAATTTTTCAACTTCCCCAAGCTTGTCATCAAGCTGATGTGATAGATCACTTTGAATGAGAACCTCAAATGAAAATAGCGAAAGATTAGATCTTACCGTTTTGAGGTGTCCGTCCTGGTTCCAGAGCTGGTTGATCTAGAGTTTGTCACAAAAACCCTAATTTTCAAAACTTGGAATATTATAGATCTGATTGGATATAAATATATATCTCTTCAAATGGATCTTTCCAATGTGCTCCTTTTCTGAAAACAGTGGAGGGAAGCTCTCAGAACAGGAAGCCCTAGTTTTCCACTTTCTTCTGCATAAATTCATGTTGTTGTTTCTGAGGTATCTCTGAAATTACTACTCCTATGTGTCTGAAATTTTGTACTAAAGTAGCCATGTATGTCCCGGTTCCAACACCATAGGTTTCATCAGAATTGGTTTCACCAATTGTGACTTATGGTCCTTTTCCCAAGGTGACCTGTTATAGGACTTTTCGGAACAGATGAGTTGTACGGACTTCCATGTGTCACTGGTTCATCTTTTGAGTCGAAATCTTGGGCCATAGAAATTAAATTCCGTGCCCAATCTGGAAAAGCTTCATAAATTTCATTTGGACATGTGTAGCCCAAGATATAGCAATTCTCCCCAGGTGTCATGTTTAGGGATGAATTCTGGAAGAGGCTGGAACCCTAACTTGGAGGGTTCATATCTCCCATAATATAGCGAATCTGATGCTGAATTTTAGAACCAGTGTAAATCAGGATTTTATCTGTGGCCTCTGCAATTTTTAGCCCCTAAAACATCGCCAATATTGGGATATAGCGAATGTACCAAAAATTAGCAGTTTTTGGTATTTAGGGTTTTTCTAGCTCGGGGTCAAACTAGGGTTTGACTTTCCTGGAGTTTCACCCAACCAAAAAACTTGATCTAGGTCTCTATAATTTGGTTTTGATGAGGAGATAAATCCTATTCTAGGCTCACTCAAAAATTCCTCTTCTATAGAAAGCCCTAATTTTTGCACCGAAAATTGAAAATGCTCGGAATTGAATTCCACTTCAACAGAAAGTTGCGCCCTTCAATGGAGAGTCAGCCTAGCATACTTTTGCTAATGGATTGTGGAGAGAGACCCAAAAATTAAGAATATCTAGCTTCTATAGCTGCACAATGTCTTCTTCTCGGGTTAGCTCTGATACCATGTTATATTTTTATCATTCAAGCTACCATTATGATCTTAGGATCTTTAACTAAGAGAATAACATGCACAACAATAAAACACAAGCACAACACAAGAGACAAGAGACACAAAGAATTTTCCTCAGGGAAACCATAAAGGAGAAAACCCCGCAACTTCCTCAGAGATAGAATTAGAACCAAAGGTAAAACCAGAAAATAGTAAGATGATCTCCCGACAGTAGCAGTCTCTCTCTCTCACTCATGCGCCCCAAGACATGTTCTTGATAGATCCGAGACATGTTCACTTGATTGCTGCAAAGCATATTCTGAGGTACCTGAGGGGTACAATTGATTAAGGGCTCAAGTATGAGGTGAGTCAGAAGATTAACTTGGAGGGTTATGTTGATTCAGATTGGGCAGGCAGTTCCATCGATAGGAAGAGCACTTTAGGGTGTTGCTTCAGTATGGGATCAGGTGTGATCTCTTGGTTTAGCAGGAAGCAGTCTTGTGTGGCACTGAGTACAGATGAAGCAAAGTATGTCACAACTTGTTCAATTAGTTGTGAGGCAGTATGGCTGAGGAAGCTATTGTTTTATTTATTTGATCTCCATTCAAATGCTACTTGTATATATTGTGACAACCAAAGTTGTGTGAAGTTGTCGGAGAACTCAGTGTTCCATGACAAGTCGAAGCATATCGAGATCAAATATCACTATATCAGGGATATGGTGCAGAGGGGAGCAGTGAAGCTCCAATATGTTGCGACGGACAAATAGATAGCAGATGTGTTGATGAAGCCATTAGCGAAAGTGAAGTTTGAGTAATTCAGGGAGAAGCTTAGTGTTCTCCAGATTGAGGCTCCTTCCAAGGGGAAGTGATGAGTCCATGATCCATTCTGACATGGTGAGAGGATTGGTTCCTTCCATGGTCAGGTGTAAGGGTTGAGCCATTCTGTCATGGTGAGAGGATTGGTTCCTTCCATGTTAGATCTGAGTGCTGAGACATTCTAATATGACTGTAGGATTGGTTCCTACATGATCAGATATAAGGGTTATTTCCATTCTTGGAATGGTGGTGCCTGGTCAGTTACCAGGAATACTCGGTCTAGGACTGAGGGCCATTCTGATATGACTATGGGATGTGTTCCCACATGATCAGATATGAGTGCATGGCCATTCTGATGTAATTGAGGGATGTGTTCCCACTTGATCAGATATAAGGGCTGATGCCATTCTCTAGGAGAATGGAGGCACCTGGTCAGTTACCGGGAACCATCAACCTGGGGTTGAGAGCCTTTCCAGCAAGGTTGCAGGATGTGTTCCCACATGGTTGGATGTAAGTGCAAGAGCCTTTCTAGCAAGGTTACAGGATGTGTTCCCACATGGTTGGATGTAATTGCAGATCCTTTCCAGGAAGGTTGTGGGATGTGTTCCCGCATGGTTGGATGTAAGTGTAGAGCCTTTCCAGCAAGGTTGCAGGATGTGTTCCCGCATGGTTGGATGTAAGTGCAGAGCCTTTCTAGCAAGGTTGCAGGATGTGTTCCTGAATGGCTAGATGTAAGTGCAGAGCCTTTCTAGCAAGGTTGCAATATGTGTTCCCGCATGGCTAGATGTAAGTGCAGAGCCCTTCTAACAAGGTTGCAGGATGTGTTTCCGCATGGCTAGATATAATTGTTGAGCCTTTCCAATAGGGTTATGGGATTTGTTCCCGCATGATCGAATGTGAGTGCTGGGCCTTTCTAACAGGGTTATGGGATGTGTTCCCACATGCTGGGTGTGCCTTTATGACATGGTGTTGGATGTGTTCCTCTCATGGTCTGATGTAAGTGTTGGGCGGGCCATTTTGACTTAGTGTCAAATATAAGCACTGAAGAAGACCTACATGGAGGCTAGGCCTACAACCAGCATGAAAAAGGGCTGTCTTTGTAGAACTTCCCATAACGAGAAGAATCATGAGATAGCACCCGTGATGATGATCCAGTAGTGATGATCCAACAGTGATGATCTAGATCCAGTGATGATGATCCAAATCGAGTAATGATCTAGATCCAGTGATGATGATCCAGATCCAGTGATGATCCAGATCCAGTGATGATCCAAATCCATTGATGATGATCCAGATCGAGTGATGATCTAGATTCAGTGGTGATTATCTATATCGAGTGATGATCTAGATCCAGTGATGATGATCCAGATCCAGTGATGATCTAGATCCAGTGATGATGATCCAGATCCAGTGATGATACAGATCCAGTGACGATGATCTAGATCGAGTGATGATGATCCAGATCAAGTGATGATCCAGATCCAGATGAAGATGACTTGAAGATGAAGATGACGAGAACTCAATGATGATCCAGATGATACAGAGAAGAATACTTGTGCTGATAAATTGTGTCAAGAGAATACCTTCCTAGTTAAGAGGGAGTGTTTATGTATATGTAACTTCAGAATGTATTCATCTGTATATCTTATGTATTGTACCCTGATGTTTAATCTGAGATGTGTCTGTAATGTATTTGAGTCATGTCATGCCCCGATGTTCCTATCGGGAGGTTCTATAATGTAAACATGTCATGTCAAGTCATTGTGGGTAACCTTCCTATTGGTCAAGGGTTCAATTCCCCGTAGTTGTTGGGCCCTAGGATTATTAGACTATCCTAGAGAAGTCGACCCTAGGTGAGTCATTGTAAGTCAGGGCAATAGTCCCCACCGTTTTGTTAAGGATAACCCTCCTTGTTGGTCAGAGGAGGCAAAGTCCCCACAAGTTGTGGGGCACTAGGGTTATTAGACACTCCTAGATATGTCGGCTCTAGTAAGTAATTGTTAAGTGAGCCCGACATGTTGAAGTGGGATTCAAGTGAACGAAAGAATAAAAATAGAGAGTGAGCCTCTCTATTTATCACACACACACTCACTCATTGGGGCGCATGAGTGAGAGAGAAGTTGCTGGGAAAAGAGAGAGACTACTGCTGTCAGGAGATCATCTTTATGTTTTCGGTTTTTAATTTTGGTGTTGATTCTATCTCTGAGGAAGTTGTGGGGTTTTCTCCTTTATGGTTTCCCCGAGGAAAATTCTTTGTGTCTCTTGTCTCTTGTGTTTTATTGTTGTGCATGTTATTCTCTGAATTAAAGATCCTAAGATCATTATGCTAGCTTGAATGATAAAAATCTAACAATTAAGGGATATATTCATTCCTAAGAGGAGCATCTTGGGACCTCCATGTGATGGGATTGGTTTACTATGTGGATTTGTTGGTGCATTATAAGCTATGTTGTAATGTCCAAATGTTGGTTATCCATAGGGAATGCCACTAATACCTTGTGGGGTATTTTCTACATTATAATGGCTACCATAGTGACTAGCTCCAAAGGTGGTATGGTTGTTGTATGGATTAGTGATGTTCCATATGGTCGTTATTACTCTATTAGTAGCATGGGATACACCAAGAATGTCTCTATTAGATGGATGTGGGGAAGGAGTGTTATTAAGGATCATACATAGATACCCTAACTAGCATATATTAGGTGGAAAAGTTGTGCTTTAAGGGTTCCCTCATATTCAATCTACCGCATGGTGGTTGATACATATTTGGGTATGAAAGGTAAGAGGGATTTCAAAAACCAATCTAGGAAGAGTTTATATTTGACTTCAACTTAAATAAGTTGTTCCATTGACACCATTCATAGATGTGATATGTGATGTGCGTAAAGGTAGTTTGGTGGAAATTGGTGAGGATATCCAATCATTTGTCATGGTATACTAATAACTAGAAGAAAGTAAGGAATGTATTTTCGAAGGATGCAAAGTGTGTGTGTGTGTGTGTGTGTGTGTGACCCTAGCTTCATTGATATACCATTTAGTTGATGGTCCAATAATATTTATCTAAAACAACTGTTGGCCCTAGGTAAAGTTAAACAAGTTTTGGTTTTAAGATGGAAAATTCGATCGCAGTGTGAACATGGTTGTGATGGAGCACACGTTGAAACGGTCCACTCTGAAAGTTTTGGAAGTTTTGAGGGAAAAGTGATCATGTTGATAAATTCTGATGGAAAATTTGGTGAGCTAGTTAGAAGGGTTGTCCACTTTTGGGTAGTGGGCACAAGATATAAATGCATCCATTAGATCCTATAAAAATGTAAAGGGTTGGGATTTTGGGGGTTCAATACTCTTGAGTTCATTGAGTTGAGTTGTGTCGTTCTATTTGGTCAAGTTTTGCATGGAGAAGAATAGATGTTGATGTGTAGAAGAGTCTGTAATGTCAGCAAATTAGGTGCATTGTATGAAAGAGATGAATAAGAGTCAAATAAGTACTATCGATCCGCAAGCTATGTGCACGGAATGAATGTAATGGAGGTTGCGAAGAGATGTCTACAGGTTGTGTGCGCAGACGAAAGTGTTTAAGATCCAAATCTTGCTAATTAATGAACACTTTTATGGATTTTTCCCGTATGGGTTTCCACGTTAAACTTTACATGTCGAATGGTGCATGATAATTGTGTGAATGTTTTATTTGGTATTGTTGTGGCTCATGATAACATGTTAGCTTCTGATTAAGTAATTCATTCGACAAGGTTCAATGGAACTTATGAATATTTTTGAATCTATGCATGGGTTATAACACTCTGTTCATAATTATGCATGATGACTTGTCTGTCGATTCTTAACATGAGAAGGTCCCCTTAACGACTACATAAGCCTAATTCTTGTAGTTCCTATAGGTATCTCAAGTGAGACCTCACTTGCGTCATAGGTGCTTCCAACAAGGTTAAACCTTGTTGGGACAGTACCTTTACATTTTGTTGGGAAAATAGGATGTTGAACCTGGGACATTTGAAGATATACCAACAAATGGTTTTGTTTCTGGGATGGGGATCGTTGTGAAGGGGACATGTTTTGGCACCCAACGAATCTTGAGATTCAAAATTGGATAAAACAAAAGGGTCGGGAATTTGAGCAAGAAGAAAATAAAGGCTCATGACAAACTACAAGGGAATGGTTACAAAGGTATGTTTACCTAGATATCCATGTGATTTTATTCAGTGAATTCAATGTTATATTGTACAAATGGTTGGAAATATTAGCACTCCAGAAGAGAAATTTCCAAGAAGGTGAAATTATGGGTTGGATGCCTCAACTGATCCAATGAATGGAGAGTGTTAATAATACCATCTTCAGGGTTGTTTATTTCTGGTTTGACAAAATTTTATAAGGGTGTATTATTGAAATTGGTGAGGATATCCAATCCTATGTCATGGTAGACTAATAACTAGAAGAAAGTAAGGAATGCATTTTCTAAGGATGCAAAGTGTGTGTGTGTGTGACCCTAGTTTCATTGATATACCATTTATTTGATGGTCCAATAATGTTTATCTAAAACAACTGTTGGCCCTAGGTAAATTTAAACAAGTTTTCATTTTAAGATGGAAAATCCGGTCGCAGTGTGAACATGGTTGTGATGTAGCATATGTTGAAACGGTCCGCTCCGAAAATTTTGGAAGTTTTGAGGGAAAAATGATCGTGTTGATAAATTCTGATGGAAAATTCGGTGAGCTAGTTAGAAGGGTTGTCCACTTTTGGGTAGTGGGAGCGAGATATAAATGCAGCCATTAGAGCCTATAAAAATGTAAAGGGTTGGGATATTGGGGGTTCAATACTCTTGAGTTCAGTGAGTTGAGTTGTGTCGTTCTATTTGGTCGAGTTTTGCATGGAGAAGAATAGATGTTGATGTGTAGAAGAGTCTGTAATGTCAGCAAACTAGGTGCATTGTATGAAAGAGATGAATAAGAGTAAAAAAAGTACTATCGATCCGCAAGCTATGTGCATGGAATGCATGTAATGTAGGTTGTGAAGAGATTTCTGCAGGTTGTGTGCACAAACCAAAGTGTTTAAGATACAAATCTTGCTAATTAATGAACACTTTTATGGATTTTTCCCGTATGGGTTTCCACGTTAAACTTTCTGTGTCGAATGGTGCATGATAATTGTGTGAATTTTTTATTTGGTATTTTTTTGGCTCATGATAACATGTTAGCTTCTGACTAAGTAATTCATTTGAAAAGGATTAATGGAACTTATGAATATTTTTGAATCTATGCATGGGTTGTAACACTTTGTTGATAATTATGCATGATGACTTGTCTGTAAATTCTTAACATGAGAAGGTCCCCTTAACGACTACAAAAGCCTAATTCTTACAGCTCCTATATGTATCTCAGGTGAGACCTCACTTGCGCCATAGGTGTTTCAAATAGGGTTAAACCTTGTTGGGTCGGTACCTTTACATTTTGTTGTTCAAATCGGATGTTGAACCTGGGACATTTGAAGATAGACCAACAAATGGTTTTGTTTCTGAGATGGGGATCATTATGAAGGGGACATGTTTTGGCACCCAACGAAGCTTGAGGTTCAGAATTGGATAAAACAAAAGGATCAGGAATTCGCACAAGAAGAAAATAAAGGCTCACGATAGACTACAAGGGAATGGTTACAAAGGTATGTTTACTTAGATATCCATGTGATTTTATTCAGTGAATTCAATGCTATATTGTATGAATGGTTGGAAATATTAGCACTCCATAAGAGAAATTTACAAGGAGGTGAACTTATGGGTTGGATGCCTCAACTGATCCAATGATTGGAGAGAGTGTTAATAATACCATCTTTAGGGTTGTTTATTTCTGGTTCGACAACATTTTAGAAGGGTATATTATTGAAATTGGTGAGGATATCCAATCCTATGTCATGGTATACTAATAACTAGAAGAAAGTAAGGAATGCATTTTCTAAGGATGCAAAGTGTGTGTGTGTGTGTGTGACCCTAGCTTCATTGATATACCATTTAGTTGATGGTCTAATAATGTTTATCTAAAACAACTGTTGGCCCTAGGTAAAGTTAAACAAGTTTTGGTTTTAAGATGGAAAATTCAGTCGCAGTGTGGTCATGGTTGTGATGGAGCACATGTTGAAACGGTCCACTCCAAAAATTTTGGAATTTTTGAGGGAAAAGTGATCATGTTGATAAATTCTGATGGAAAAGTCGGTAAGCTAGTTAGAAGGGTTGTCCACTTTTAGGTAGTGGGCGTGAGATATAAATGCAGCCATTAGAGCCTATAAAAATGTAAAGGGTTGGTATTTCAGGGGTTCAATACTCTTGAGTTCAGTGAGTTGAGTTGTGTCGTTCTATTTGGTCGAGTTTTGCATGAAGAATAATAGATGTTGATGTGTAGAAGAGTTTGTAATGTCAGCAGACTAGGTGCATTGTATGAAAGAGATGAATAAGAGTCAAAGAAGTACTATCGATCCGCAAGCTATGTGCATGGAATGAATGTAATGGAGGTTGCGAAGAAATGTATGCAGGTTGTGTGCGCAGACAAAAGTGTTTAAGATCCAAATCTTGCTAATTAATGAAAAATTTTATGGATTTTTCCCATATGGGTTTCCACGTTAAAATTTATGTGTCGAATGGTGCATGATAATTGTGTGAATTTTTTATTTGGTATTGTTGTGGCTCATGATAACATGTTAGCTTCTAACTAAGTAATTCATTCGACAAGGTTTAATGGAACTTATGAATATTTTTGAATCTATGCATGGGTTGTAACACTCTGTTCATAATTATGCATAATGACTTGTCTGTCGATTCTTAACATGAGGGGTTCCCCTTAACAACTGCAGAAGACTAATTCTTGCAACTCCTATAGGTATCTCAGGTGAGACCTCACTTGCGTCATAGGTGTTTCCAAAAGGGTTAAACCTTGTTGGGCCGGTACCTTTACATTTTGTTGGTCAAATCAAATGTTGAACTTGGGACATTTGAAGATAGACCAACAAATGGTTTTTTTGTCGGGACGGGGATCGTTGTGAAGGGGACATGTTTTGGCACCCAACAAAGATTGAGATTTAGAATTGGATAAAACAAAAGGATCGGGAATTTGCAAAACAAGAAAATAAAGGCTCATGACAGACTACAAGGGAATGGTTACAAAGGTATGTTTACTTAGATATCCATGCGATTTTATTCAGTGAATTCAATGTTATATTTTACAAATGGTTGGAAATATTAGCACTCCATAAGAGAAATTTCCAAGGAAGTGAACTTATGGGATGGATGCCTCAGCTAATCCAGTGACTGGAGAGTTTTAATAATACCATCTTTAGGGTTGTTTATTTCTGGTTCGACAAAATTTTATAAGGTTATATTATTGAGATTGTTGTGGATATTATTAAGTCATATAGTGACACTGAGAAAGAATTTTTCCAAGGTCCCATAGGAAAATACCTAAAGTCCTTAAAACTGTAGATTAAAATGTTGGAGTGTGAAAAAGGGATTATGTGGGTGGATTCTGATGAGTAAATAATTGTGCACAGAGAACATGGGTCACGTGCCAGGAATTCTTTTGGACTATGCGACAAGTCCAAGATGAGGCAATAAAAAGAGCTCATATGATCATGACTTTTAGGAGTTGTGCTCTAGATTGGTATATGAAATTTACTATGGTTCCTACAGGAACCCATCAGAATTATTAAGATCATATTCAAACTGGGTTAATAGATGAATTCAATAATCCTATATCTGAGTCACATTGTATGAAGGAGTTGAAGGATATTAAGCAATCACTACCAGAGATTCAAGACCTTGATGGCTAAGGTAAGATTTCAAATGTTCGATGTTCAACATAAAGAGTGGTTTATTGTTGCGCTATTAACCCACATCTGTAGCCCCCTGATGAAGCAGAAGATAGTGTCCCAGATAGAAGCTTTAGAAATTGCAATGAAATTAGAAGTGTCACTAGTTGGATAAAATGGTGCATAAATGGCACAAATTCAGTCGCAATTGGCTAATATTTCACTACATATACAAGATATCAAGAAGGGGAAGGATATTTGTGAATATGTATGGTGCACTAGGTGTAAAATGGAAGTCAATCATAAGGATTCATTCCTAGCCTTTCTAGACTACCTTGAATCAAGTTCTCCAAATCCATTAAGTTCACAAGGGATGCCATGATGTAGAGTATGTCAAAATAGAGGACACTATTCATAAGAATGTTTGTATTTATAAAAGATAGTAAGTACACTCTCTATTATTTATTGTAAATTATATCGATCTATGGGCCATGATGAAAGGGACTGTGAGGCATACCAGTTGTTGCAGGAAAATATAGTGGATACCTATTTGATGAATAACGATGAGCAAATGCAAGCTGGGAGATCACATGTGCAGTTCCCTCAACCCAAGGGGCGGTAATTTTAGAGGTAGAGGAAGAGAAGGGGGATTTGGTCGAGGAAGAGGTCAGATCATCTGCTATAATTTTGTATAACTAGGACACTATGCCAGAGATTGTGCAAGCCCTACATCAATGTGAACTATTGTAAAGCAATGGATCATACCATCGAGGAATATCCACAAATTATTGCTAAATGGAAGGACAAGGTAACTAGAAATAATATTCATCTCCTGAACGCAAATAAAAATTTTCATAAGATTTCAGCTAAGCCCCGAGACAAACTACCGACTATCGTTGTGTCAACCAGGGGATCTACTGCGACTAGAGATGGTAAAGAAGAACCATGGAAAAATATGAGAATATGACCTGCATCACCAAAGAAAGTGTCATTTGAGATCCAGAAAGAGAAAGGGGTCTTCTTCTTGGATAGAAACCGTGCCTCAACATTTGTTGTTATTTTGGTATTCAATGAATATCCAGTCATTAACATGTCTCTGATATTTAATCAATGAATTTCAAAGAAGTCAACATAATTGATATGAAAATCTTCAGTATCTTTTGAACCATTAATTTGCATGTGAAATTTGTATGTTAAATACTCATAAACCGGCTTAAAAGATGAAAATTTTAATGCTTAAATCAATCACATAAGCAAATAAAAGAGATATGCAAACCATAAAATAAAGACAACATCTGATAACTGAGTTCACCCCTCCTGGGATACGTCTCTTGGCCACTTCCAATGGAAAGGTCGATCTTATTAAGTTTTCAAAGATTACAAAATGAGTGTTCTGGAAACACTTCTAAGTTATGTTAGTCAGAAATAGAAACAAACATCACCATTGAATTCCTTGTGAAATTCTGAGAAAAATGAGTCTAAATTCGACTATATTTTCCTGGGACCTCCTCTAGCATGCATATCGAGAACACCCTCTGCTTGCAATTGTAAGGAACTGTACGGATTGCACCTTGGGATCTTTTCCCATTAACGATTGTATAGACCTCAAGATCAATGAAAAAACTACCTTGGAAAATATGCAATGCCACCTCAAAAAGTGTGCCAATACCATGTTGGTAACTGTGCAAAACTACCTGAAAATCTATGCAATCATCCCTGGTCTCTCTCTCGGAATCCATGCCAAAACATGGTTTTTATAGTGTTTTTTTGGGAAGTTTTGGGTTCTGAAATGGTGGTCATGAAGTCCATTTGGGGCTCCTTTTCCAACTATAAAATCTTAACCAATATTCACCAATCCCATAACAAGCAACATCATTTTGCATGTTGGTTAGAGTGCTTTCAATAGGGGAGGAGGTTGCGGGTTCAAACCTGCAGATCTCTCCCCATAACATGTTTTTGTTATCATGTGGCATAACAACATATCATATGGTTTTAAACTTGTGGTGGCATGTGTATTATATGGTTTGTTGGCTTGATATTTGGATCATGTGGTATAACAACATCATACGGTTTTAAACTTGTGGTGGCATGTGTATTATATGGTTTGTTGGCTTGATATTTGGAGGATTATATCATATGGTTTGTTGGATTGGTTTCCACGTAGAGTTTGTGGTGGCTCTTCCATAACAAGGCCTTGGTGTTTTCCATATGGGTTGTGTTGATGTATTTGTAACTTCGAAATGTATTCTTCTATGTATCTTATATATTGTAACCCGATGTTTATTCCGGGATGTTTCTATTATGTATTTGAGTCATGTTGTCATGCCCCGATGTTCTGATCAGGAGGATTAATAATGTAAACAAGTCTTTTCAAGTCATTGTTAAAGTCCCCACAATTTCGGGGCATTAGAGTTATTATACACTCATAGAGATGTAGGCTCTAGTAAGTAATTTGGTAAGTTAGGCCAACATGATTGAGTGCACTTCAAGTGAACTGAAGAATATAAATAGAGAGTGAGAGTCTCTCTATTTATCACTTGTACTACACATCACTCACTTACTCAAGTGTGGCGCATTAGTGAGGAAGGAAATACACTGGGACTAGACAAGAAGAAGACTACTGCTGTCGGGAGGTGCATCTTACTGTTTTGGGGTCTTACATCTTGTGGTGATTCTATCTTTGAGGAAGTTGCGGGGTTTTCTCCATTTATGGTTTCCCTGATCAAAAACATTGTGTTCATTGTCTCTTGTGTTTGATTGATGTACTTGTTATTCTCTCAGTAAAGATCCTAACATAATGCTAGCTTAATGTTGAAAAACTAACATGGTATCAGAGCTAAACTGAGAAGAAGACACTATGCAGCTGCGGGAACTAGGGCTTCCTAGTTTGTGGACCTTCCTCCACAGATTTTCAGCAAAATTAAGGTGGAACAACTCTCCTCCTTAGGGCGCATCTTTCTGTC